>CM042689.1:374839548-375065695 GCA_023614405.1 Avena insularis
CCTACCTCTGAATCATGTCTGTAGCAATATCCACTAAACAAGAAAGAACCTGTTGTATATTAATAACGTCGAACATCTTCACTCAGGGGCGCTAAAGGCTCCTCAAACGGCTACCGGGGTGCCGACAGTTAAAATCATGCTCAGC
The DNA here is from genome assembly GCA_023614405.1 of Avena insularis. Classification (NCBI taxonomy): domain Eukaryota; kingdom Viridiplantae; phylum Streptophyta; class Magnoliopsida; order Poales; family Poaceae; genus Avena; species Avena insularis. Next base: position 374,839,694 of record CM042689.1, read on the forward strand.
TGGTCCCCTCGATTCATTTTTGGTGCCGATGCGGCCCATTTAGTTATCCGGCACCCCGGGATGGGCGTGGCTTGGCAGGAAAGAGGGCGGAAGGAAGGCGCGCGAAGCGGCTGGTCGTTGTGGGGCAGCCTTGTCAGCAACAACGGCTGACACGTCCGGTCTATCTTCCTCCTCGCCCGCTGTGCTACTTAATGGCGCTGCTCGCCTATCAGCCTTTGTAGGCGAGCAGGCGACGCATCTCGTCCGCCATGCATTCCTCCTCGCCTGCCGCGCCCTCGCATTCAATGGTCACTACTTGCCCGCATATGGAGGCCTCCTCTACCACCACCAGCCGCTATAAGAAACCCTCGCCGTCACCGCCTCGTCTCCTCCCCCTCGTCGTCAACCCACCTCCTCTACCACCAGCTTCCTCCCGAGCCCAACCCCTCGAAAGCATGGAGAGGTATCCCGGAGACGGCGTCGCGACGGACAGTTTCGGACGGCGGTTGTAACATCTCAAAAATATTAAACAAGATTGTCGAGTTCTAATCACCCAAGAATAGGGTTAACAAAAACCTTTATTATTAAACTCTATATGAATGCATGTGTGTTTATGATTAATGCATGAATGCTTGATATGCCATGTTGATTGCTATCAATGATAAGGATTAGTTTAGAGATGAAAACAAGATCATCTAGGTCTTTTTCAAACAGAAACAAATCAAAAGAAAATCAAGTTATAAGCATAATGATCAAATGATCATTTTGGCCAAAGTTAACCACTAGCCTACTTTGGGAATCGCTGGCAAAAGATTTTTAACAGAAATAATTCTATTTCTTTTCACCCATTGCTAGACCAAGTGAAGATGAATCCAAGCAAACTTTACAAACTTACAAAAACTCTTTTCAAATCTATTTGAGAGGCAATTCAAAATTGAACCAAGTGTAGGTGTATATATCATTATTTTTCAAAAACCACTCAAACCTCCACCACTTGACAAATCTTAGCAACCAAAGGAACCCAAGCATATGACCAGCACACCCACCAAAAATTATTGAATAATTCAAATGTTAAGATCATGCGGCCATTTCGTCGAGCACTTAGCAGACAGAGTACAAACTCAACAACTATCTATTGTTTTGAATCAACCTTGTGCTCATTCTTGTACTGCAATCAACTCAGTAACTCACCCATGACCATCCCCAGTACCAGCCCGTGCAGTTAGCACCCCTCACTCACCCCCTGCGCCAGTGCCATGTCGTACCCGAGCATGTCCATGTTGGTCGGCCTTAGACACGATGCCACAGACCACACCACCCTCGCCCACGATGTCTAGCTAATATCCGTGACCTCACCGCCCCTCTCTGCCCACCCCTTGACCAACGGCGAGCAGTGGAGAAGCTAGCAACGTCGCGCCCATTTATGTCTCTGCCATGCCGAGTGCGCGCCAGATCACCGCAGCCGCCTCGCGCCGCCACGCTGCGCCTCGCTCTCTCCACACGTACCCGCACTCACTGCGTCACCAGCAACCTCCCAGACACGACCATTTGCCGCTGCGCGCCCCGTGACCACCGTACTCGATGACGAACACTGCCATACCCAAACAGAGCGTCGCCATCGCCCGACCGACTGAGACCGCCCCTTGTCGCGCCACTACGCGCATGACGACCACCGCATCGACCCATGCCATCCGCCATGCCTATCACGACCTGTAGTAGCGTCGCTGATGAGCCTGAGCCATGCCGCACTGCCTTCATCGCCGGTGTATAAATAGGACCCTCCTCAGACCTCAAACGGCACACCATCTCACTCCCCTCTCTCTCCGAAACACCTAGACCCTTCCCCAGAGCAAGGCGAGCACCACCTCGTTGGAATTTAGCCAGAGTCCGCCGCTGCAGTGAAGGAAGGGCGTTGTTGATTGGAGCCACCCTCGGAGCTGCCGCGACCACCAATCGACTCGCCGTCATCGACCAGTCCGTTCGCCCCCATCGCTGGACCTAGCTGGAGCCCTGGTAGGCCCCCAGCGACCCTCGCCGTCGAGCTAGGTTTAGAATCCCCAGCGCCCTCTGCGACGTAGACGATGAACCTTAGCCGTAGATCTTGTTCTAATCGTAGCGCTGAGAATTGCTCATACCGCTTCGGTTAGATAGAGCCGCTGACGCGTGGGACCAGCTTCTCAGCAGCCCGCTGCGCCCGCGTTGGGTAGTTGGGCCGGCCCAAGTTCTTTCCCACGCAGAGCCCAACGATTTAAATAGAATTTGTCTATTTAGTTTAAAACCCTATTTTGTAGCTATATTCAAAATTCAATTCAAAGAGATGTACTAAACCATATTGCATGATTCCAATTTTTTTAAAAAGGTATTGAAAATATCTACACATTGCCGTTGGATTCAAACCATTTAAAATTATAGATCAACTATACTAAAATTAACAAGGCAGCGACTTTTACCACTTCAAACATTTTTTTAAAATCAACCATAAATGCTTTTGAGTTGATTCCAACTCTCAAAAATCACATTTGCCATGCTCTACATGAATTTGTAAAAAGATTTGGTTTTATAGATATTAAACATGTACTAGTATTAAAAGGATGCTATATAGGCTTTTCTAGTCACTTTAATATTATTAAATAGTAGTATTAAATCTTGTGATATATGACCACCACTTTAAATCACTTTCCCAAGTATTGGAATATGTGGTGATGACATGTGTCAACATGATCCCATATTTTAATTATAGGATATTAAATCTTAAATACTTTAATGAGTAAAAATTACTTCTCCCAAAATAAGATCAATAAGAAGGTGTCAATATTTCATGTGATGCTTGAGATGTTGCTAGATCATCTATTGTGAGTTCATGTGTGCTGAATAGAAGTAGTTAAGTATTGTGTGATGATTGTTTACATTGTGTATATTTATAGACGCTAGTATCAATTTGGGATACGACAAGGAGGAATACTTCGACGAAGAGGAAGAGAACTTCAACAACTGCACTACTCAAGGCAAGCTAAACTATGCAAGCCATCCTATGCAAGCTAGCATATGCAAGATACCTTATACATTCTACATATTGAGATTATAGCTTTACCAATTCCTAGCTTTACTTACAAGCTTTACTTTTCCTTCACCTCGATTTCTCCAGTAGTTAATTAGCTGATGATTAGTGGAAAACTGGGATAGATGCTATCAAGAGCATGAAACTAGACTTGGATAATTACCCTTGATTAGCACCCCCTCAATAGTGATACCCTCAATCCTAGTGGCTAGTGCTAAACTAAAACTTGATCACTTTAGATGGGAACACCTAGTGAAAATGATTATGAAAACCTTGGAATGATGATTCATTCTATTTAAATGTTTTGACATGTGTTATGAAACACAATGGGTTGATGATGAGACTGAAGGAGGCATGAGACTTGACTTTGATAAAAACTGATGGTTGGGTTCGAATGCAATACCATTCCAATGTTACCGTACAACCACAATACCTGAGTTGGGTAGGGCTTAACTAGAAGTTTATATGTCTTAGTATGGGTTCCCTCGTGGAAAGAGGTTGAGCTGAGGCTACCTCGTGAGTATGAATGTCCACCTATGCAGTTCCCGGGATGGCAGTTGGCCATGGCTGAGAGGCCAAGCTCATAGGGGAGGTGCCTATACTAGGGTGTGTAATTGAAAGATTATGATTGATTATCCGCATACCAAGTATGATGATTCAGAGTTATCCCTGACAGATGTATCGAATTTTGTGGTGAAAGTGTACCACCTCTGCAGAGTGTCAAACTATTCGAATAGCCGCATCCGCGGTTACAGATAGTTGGAGTGGCCATACTGTTCCGTTGTCAGATGTTTTCAAAATGACTTGTGACTTGAAAGATGACTTTGACTTGACCACAACAGAGTTGTGGACATGAAAACTAGGTTCCCACTTAAGTAATGTAGAGAACTAAAATTAGGTCTTTACTCTTAAGTCTTTATGGAATAAACTTGGCTTTTTGCAAACGAACCTAGAGCTTAAGATTCCTACTAGTTTTACCTTACTTATGTTAGTGGTAGTTTGCGAGTACTTAAAGAGTACTCATGGCTTTGTCCCTATCTATTCCCACGGCCAGACAGTGTGGAAAACTATCCGAAGGACGGATAGCAGGATGTTTACGATAACTAGGATCATCTTCCATCATCAGCATTACCTGTGACAATGAAGATGGAGACCTACTACGTTTATTTTCCACTGCTCTGAATTGTATTAAGACTGGATCATGAGATCCTTTATTCGTAAGACTATTATGGTTTGTAATGGATGATGTAATATGGTACCACTTCTGTTATGTCTCGCAAAAATGGTAATCCTGGGATTGCGATGTACGACATAACAGGCATTTGGACTTAAAAATCTGGGTGTTGACAAGTTGGTATCAGATCCATCCTGACCATAGGAGACCCTGGTTAGAATGGACGTCTGAAAAATCTAATTTTGAAACAAATGAAATAAGTATTTACAAAAACCTATTCTCACTCTTATCCTTGCGATTCTTTCAAAAAGAGTACACTTGTTTCTCAAATTCTTGCAATACTACATAAAACTTGACACACTTGATCACCTCACTAACTTACCTATCCTAATTGCTTATAGATGGAGGTGAAATACATCAAGTTTTACCAGTTGGGCAATGGAGGGGAGCTTATATTTGAGAAGGACCTGGGACAGCTTGCTGAGTACCTTGGACACCCGCACCCGGAGTTCTTCGGAGCTTAGCTAAATGACCAATCTGGAGGGGAACTACGGTGGCTGATCGTTGCCGACCTCCAAGGCAAGATGGAGCCACCTCTTTCGAAGAAGATTCAGTTTAGCTTGAGGGAGAACAACTGGTTAGATGGGCTCGCTAGAGCTATGCAGGAGGCACTTGCTCGTTTGTGCGCACAGAATATCAATCAGATCGCTGGCACCCTCTTTGCTCACTATGCCAGACGTGACTCCACCGGACAGCCGTTGGCCATGCCATCACATCCGGAACTGAAGCACCATGTGGATCATCTGGATTTCATGTTGCATGAGACACAGAAGGAGTTGGACAATGCTCGTGCCTATGCCAACCAGAACCATGCTATTGCAGTCCAGAAGGATCAGACCCTCGCCATCCTCGCCAAGGAGCGCCAGTCACTTTGTCGCCAGCGTGACAAGAAGGATCGCATCATCGCTTGTCTTCGCCAAAAGGTGGCCACTCTTGAAGAGACCATCCATGACCAGGAAATCCAGCTTGAGGATAGGGAGGAAGAGGAAGGTGAAGACATTTGTGGGGATCAATACTCTTACCTCAGTGATGATGATGACTACCTGGAGGACGTCGCCACGGAGTTCCACACTGATGAGGATGACGCTGACTTTGTTGATGATGAGGAGCCCGACAGTTCTGATGCTTAGTGGTCGCGCACCTGAGCACTACCGGAGGTGTGAGTTGTATCCGGTCCCATTGTATCGTAGCTTCACAGAATGGTTCTTAAAACCATTTGTTTAGTGTTTGTGGTGTGTGTTTGTATTGCGTGCTTTGAATGAATGGATGAATGAATGAAATGGAGTTGTTTGTTTTCAAACCTTAGCAATACTCAAAGTTTAACACTTTTGAAACATACCCCTAAAACCATAGAAATTTCCCTCTTGTCTCATTATATATCTCAATCTTCAGATGACTCGTGAAAACCGCAGTGGGAGCAGCTCATCTCAGGACCCAATGCTGCAGATTCTGCAGATGTTAGTTTCAGATTGTGAAGCCGGTAGAGCTGAATGCCAAGCCAACTTAGCCACTCTGTAACAGATAGCGCAGATGGCTCATAATAACCAAGGCCACGGAAACCAAGATCATCATGGATCCAAACTCAAGAACTTCCAGAATACCAATCCTCCGGTGTTTAGCAAGTCAGAAGAGCCCTTAGATACTGATGACTGACTGCAAACCATGGAAAACAATTTAGAAGTCATAGGAGTTGATGCCACTGAGAAGGTATTGTTTGCCACCGACTATCTGTCAGGCTATGCCAGATCATGGTGGAATAGAACCCGTACCATGAACAGAGGACAGATGATGACTTGGGAGGAGTTCAAGCTCAAGTTCAGCAGGACCCATGTACCCCCAGGTTTAATCCAGAGGATGAGGAATGAATTCAGGGAACTAAAGCAAGGAAGGATGATTGTGGTAGAGTACCATGACAGATTTCTATCGCTGGCTAGGTATGCCCCCTGATGAGATTGACACAAAAGCGAAGAAGAAAGAGAGATTCCTGAATGGTCTGCATGATGAGATGCAGACAGTGTTAGTCAACATTCGCTTTGACGACCTTGAAGCTTTAGTGGATTCCACCATTCAGATGGAAGGAAAGATCAACCAAGCCAGTGAGAACCGTAAGCGTCGTATGATGCACCAACCAGGATCCCACCATACCCCGAAGTATCGCCCCAACCTGTCTGCAGGATATGCACCCAGAAACAACAGACCCCCTATGTCCCGTCTGAACTACCCCAACCGTGGAGGAGGAAACCCGAGGCCCAGAGGCAACAACAACAACAACAACCCTGGCAACCCCAATAACTTGAACCGTGCACCCCCAAGGTCCACCAACAACAACACTGCCCCAAGGACTGGAAGCAATGTTGTGCCTATTGCCGGAAAGGACAAGTCCATGATCACCTGCTTTGAATGTGGAATCACAGGTCACTACTCCAACGAGTGCCCTAAGAAGCTTGCTGTAGCCACCAATGTCAATGCACCAGCCCAGCAGCGGCGCCGTGTTCATCCTAGAAAGAGGTTTGCCCCAGGAAACCCGCACAACCGTACCGACCGTCTGTTCCACATGAATGTCGAGGAAGCCTAGGAAGCACCAGATGTCGTGTTGGGTATGTTCTCTATTAACTCAGTACTTGCAAGAGTGTTGTTTGATCCTAGAGCATCACACTCATTTGTTACAGAAGAATTTGCATGCACTAGTAAGATTCAACCCACCAATTTGAAGCATGTTATGATAGTTCAAATACCTGGTTCAACCACCAAGGCTAGAAAAATTTGCAAGGCCGTACCTATCAGAATCCATGGGATAGATTTCTATGCCAATCTAATAGTACTTGGAACCAAAGGTTTGGAAGTAGTACTAGGAATGGATTGGATGTCGAAACATCAAGGATTAATCGACTGTGCCAGGAAAGACATAACCATGACCAGTAGTACCTGAGTATCAGTAGAGCATGTATCTGAGACGCTGCCTCGTCAATTCAAGTGCAACAAGAGCCTAGTCAAATCAACCATCGACCAAGTCCGAGTAGTCTGTGAATACCCCGACATGTTCCTAGATGAATTACCCGGTATGCCCCCAGATCGAGATATCGAGTTTATCATTGAACTAGTTCCTGGAACTGGACCCATAGCTCAGAGACCTTACACTATGAACCCATCGGAATTAGTGGAGCCCAAGAAGCAACTTGATGACATGTTGGGAAAAGGTCTGATACAACCAAGTGCATCGCCATGGAGATCACCTGTTCTATTTGTGGATAAGAAAGATAGTGTCAAGCGTTTGTCTACGGATTATCGGAAGTTGAATGACATCACCATCAAGAACAAGTACCCACTTCCGAAGATAGAGGATATGTTTGACCAACTAACTGGTGCCAGGGTGTTTTCTAAGATTGATCTTAGAACTGGTTATCATCAATTGAAGATCTGCGCAACGGATATCCCAAAGACTGCCTTCACCACTAGATATGGATTGTATGAGTACAATGTCATGTCTTTTGGATTGACCAATGCCCCTGCTTATTTCATGAATCTCATGAATAAGATTTTTATGAATTTCTTGGATAAGTTTGTCGTTGCTTTTATTGATGACATTCTGATCTACTCCAAGTCGGAAGAAGACCATGAACAGCACCTAAGAACCATCCTTGAAACACTTAGGGGGCATCAGTTGTATGCAAGTATAGCAAATGTGAGTTCTGGTTAAAGGAGGTAGGATTCCTTGGCCATATCTTGTCGGCAGGAGGAGTTGCCGTCGACCCTGCCAAGATTAAGGATGTTGAAGAATGGAACGCCCTGACCACTCAAACCGAAGTCCGCGCATTTCTTGGATTAGCGGGATACTACCGCAAGTTTGTTGAAGGATTTTCAAGAATCGCAAGGCCGATGACTCAGCTGTTGAAGAAAGATAGGAAGTTTTAATGGACGGACAAATGTGAAACAAGTTTTTGAAGATCTCAAGAAGAGATTGATTTTAGCCCCAATTTTGATCATGCCGGATATCAAGAAGCCTTTTGATGTCTATTGTGATGCATCCAAGATTGGTATCGGATGTGTGTTGATGCAAGAAGGCAAAACCATATCATATCTGTCTAGACAACTGAAGCAACATGAACAGAACTACCCTACCCATGACTTAGAACTGGCAACTGTAGTCTTATCCTTGAAGATCTGGTGTCATTACCTCATGGGTAACCATTGTGAGATTTATTCGGATCACAAGAGTTTGAAGTATATTTTCACCCAGAAGGAGATGAATATGAGGCAAAGGAGATGGATAGAGTTAATCAAGGATTATGACCTTGACATTCACTATCACCTCGGCAAGGCCAATGTGGTAGCAGATGCTCTTAGTAGACTGCCGTGTAGATTAAACACCATGATTAAGGAAGCCCAGCCAAGTATGCATGAGGAGATGGAGAATTTTAGAGTGGAGTTAGTTAGCGAAGGATTTCTAGCCAGTATTGAACTTCAACCCACTTTGATCAGTCAGATAAAGGAAGCCTAGAAAGGAAATGCCAGTATTGATGGAATTAAGCATCGTATCGATACAGGGAAGGTACCTAGATTTACGGAAGATGAAGAAGGAGTTATGTGGTATAAAGGACGTATCTGTGTGCCAGTAGATTCAGAGTTGAAACAAGTCATTATGCAGGAAGCCCATGATACTATGTATTCTATTCACCCAGGAGGAACGAAGATGTATCAGGATTTGAAGGAGCAATTTTGGTGGCACAAAATGAAGAGAGAAGTAGGAAGCTATATATCCAAGTGTGACATCTGTCAGAGAGTCAAAGCGGAACATCAGCGACCGGCATGACTTTTGCAACCATTGCAGATTCCAGAATAGAAATGGGATTCTGTTGGAATGGATTTCATCATCGGTCTACCTACCTCTAGTAGGGGAAATGACTCTATTTGGGTCATAGTGGATAGACTGTCGAAAGTAGCTCATTTCATACCTGTCAAGACCACTTATCAAAGCTCGAAGCTAACAGAATTGTATGTTGCTAGAATAGTAAATTTGCATGTAACCCCCAAGACCATTGTGTCAGATCGAGGAACCCAGTTTACCTCGAGATTCTGGAAGAAAGTCCAAGAAGGATTAGGAACCAAGCTGGATTTCAGCACAACTTATCACCCGCAAACCGACAGACAAACAGAAAAAGTAAACCAGATCTTAAAAGATATGCTGAGAGCTTGTGTGTTGGAATATGGATCTAAATGGGAAGATTGACTGCCTTTCGTAGAATTCTCATACAACAACAGTTATCAAGCCAGTTTGCAAATGGTCCCATTTGAGTTTTTGTATGGAAGGAAGTGTCGTACCCCCTTGAATTGGTCGCAAGTAGGAGAGAGTCAGATTTTCAGACCTAAGAGAAGCCGAAGAGAAGGTTCACAAGATCTGTGAACACCTCAAGACCGCTCAATCCGCATGTAAGAATTATCGACAAGAGACGCCGACCGACCTTCAATATCGGAGACTTCGTGTATCTCAAAGTATCACCCTTGAAAGGAATGCAGCGTTTTCAACTAAAAGGGAAGCTTGCCCCTAGATATATTAGACCCTTCAAGATTTTAAATTGCCGAGGAGAAGTATTCTATCAACTAGAACTGCCGGAGGGGATGTCAGCCGTACATAATGTGTTCCATATCTCGTTACTTAGGAAATGCCTAGAAGTTCCGGAGAAGACCGAAGTTTTCAAGAACATCGACCACAAAGCCATGGATATCAACAAGGATTTAACCTATCGTGAAGTACCCATCCGTATTTTGGAAGAAGCCTTCAGGATCACCAGGACCCGGAGTATCAAGTTTCTCAAAATCCAGTGGAGTAACCATACCAAAGAAGAAGCTACTTGGGAGCGAGAATATTATATTAGGACTGAGTTTCCCAATTTTTTTAGTTCCTAGTTTTTCCTGAATCTCGGGGCGAGATTCTGTTGAAAGAGGGAAGGTTTGTAACATCTCAAAAATATTAAACAAGATTGCCAAGTTCTAATCACCAAAGATTAGGGTTAACAAAAACTTTTTATATTAAACTCTATATGAATGCATGTGTGTTTATGATTAATGCATGAATGCTTGATATGCCATGTTGATTTCTATCAATGATAAGGATTAGCTTAGAGATGAAAACAAGATCATCTAGGTCTTTTTCAAACAGAAACAAATCAAAAGAAAATCAAGTTATAAGCATAATGATCAAATGGTCATTTTGGCCAAAGTTAACCACTAGCCTACTCTGGGCATCTCTAGCAAAAGATTTTTAATAGAAACAATTCTATTTCTTTTCACCCCTTGCTAGACCAAGTGAAGATGAATCCAAGCAAACTTTACAAACTTACAAAAACTCTTTTTAAATCTATTTGAGAGGCAATTCAAAATTGAACCAAGTGTAGGTGCATAGATCATCATTATTCAAAAACCACACAAACCTCCACCACTTGACAAATCTTAGCAACCAGAGGACCCCAAGCATGTGACCAGCACACCCACCAAAAATCATTGAATTGTTCAAATGTTAAGCTCATGTGGCCATTTCGTCGAGCACTTAGTAGACAGAGTACAAACTCAACAACTATCTACTGTTTTGAATCAACCTTGTACTCATTCTTGTACTACAATCAACTCAGTAACTCACCCACGACCATCCCTAGTACCAGCCCGTGCAACTAGCACCCCTCACTCACCCCTTGTGCCAGTGCCATGTCATACCCGATCATGTCCATGTTGGTCGACCTTAGACACGACGCCACAGACCACACCGCCCTCACCCACGATGTCTAGCTAATAGTTGTGACCTCACCGCCCCTCTCTGCCCACCCCTTGACCAATGGCGAGCAGTGGAGAAGCTAGCAATGCCGCGCCCATTTATGTCTCTGCCATGCCGAGCGCACGCCAGAGCACCGCAACCGCCTCACGCCGCCACGCTGCACCTCGCTCTCTCCGCGCGTACCCGCACACACTGCGTCACCAGCAACCTCCTAGACATGACCATTCGCCGATGCGCGCCCCGTGACCACCGTACTCGATGACGAACACTGTCGTACCCGAACAGAGCACCGACATTGCCCGACCGACTGAGACCGCCCCTTGCCGTGCCACTACGCGCGTGACGACCGCCGCAGTCCACCGGCTCGACCCATGCCATCCGCCATGCCTATCACGACCTGTAGCAGCGTCACCGATGAGCCTGAGCCATGCCACACTGCCTCCATCGCCGATGTATAAATAGGACCCTCCTCAGACCTCAGACGGCACACAATCTCACTCCCCTCTCTCTCAGAAACACCACAGACCCTTCCCCGGAGCAAGGCGAGCACCACCTCGCCGGAATTTAGCCGAAGTCCGCCGCTGCAGTGAAGGAAGGGCGTCGTTGATTGGAGCCACCCCTGGAGCTGCTGCGACCACCAATCGACTCACCGTCGTTGACCAGCCCGTTCGCCCCCATCGCCGGACCTAGCTGGAGCCATGGTAAGCCCCCAGCGACCCTCACCGTCGAGCTAGGTTTAGAATCCCCAGCACCCTCTACGACATAGACGATGAACCTCAGCCATAGATCTTGTTCTAATCGTAGCGCTGAGAATTGCTGATACTGCTTCGGTTAGATAGAGCCACTGACGCATGGGACCAGCTTGTCAGCAGGCCACTGCGTGCGCATTGTGCAGTTGGGCCGGCCCAAATTCTTTCCCGCGCAGAGCGCAACGATTCAAATAGAATTTGTCTATTTAGTTTAAAACCCTATTCTGTAACTATATTCAAAATTCAATTTAAAGAGATGTATTGAACCATTTTGCATGATTCCAATTTTGTTAGAAAGGTATTGAAAATATCTACACACTCCCGTTGGATTCAAACCATTTGAAATTATAGATCAACTATACTAAAAATAACAACGCAGAGACTTTTACCACTTCAAACATATTTCCAATGTGGAGGAGCCTTGAGGGTGGTTTCATGTAATAAAGGGGACACCAACGTGTCATATCTTGACAATGCTCACACCAAACAAGTGGAGGAGCCTTGAGGGTGATTTCATGTAATTTTTCCAATACTTAGGTGGAGATGGAGGAGGACGCACAATGCGTTTCCATGTCTCGGCTGGTTTCGGGCCCAAAAGAATGCTCATACCCCATGAAAAAAGATAGTCATCATAACATTCAGGGCCATCGATCCATTGGAAGAAGTAGCATGCACAATGTTCCTATCAAAAAAACTTTACCATATCAACAATCAATCTTCAGAGAAAGTATGATAGACAAAATTTCACAAGCCAACAAAACTCATGCGTGTATCGGGACAACGGTAGAATGCGCGGCCAGCGGTAGTGTGGTAGTTAGATTGTTGGATATGACACGGTCTACCACAACAACATTTTGGTACCGGATATCTTGGTAGCACCGGAGCATCTTTGTATGACATATTGGGATACTTGCCTTTGGTATTTTTCGCAAACTTCATCTGACGTGCAATCTCCGTCCACATGTCCGGAGAATCTACAAATATTGCGATAATTAACATAGAAGGGATTGACATTATCACTTATAATGTCCTAAGCTATATTATTATACAACCGGCTAATTTTTCATTGAAGTGCTCCCTATTATAGCAAACACTATACCAAACACTAAGACAAGCTCAGATCCAATGCATACATACACTAGCAAACACTGTAAAAATAAATCCCTACAAATATATTTTCACATGTGCATATTTTGGTTTTGGCATACGTAAACTAAAATAGCAAACACTAAGACAAAACTCATATCCAATGCATACATACACTACCTACATTTTGTTCAAACAAATATTAGTTACAAAAAAATCTAGATAACATATCTATGATCTTCTAGGGATTCAAAGAGATGAAATTTGACATTCTAATAGGTGAAATCAAAGGGGATTTGAGAGAGATTACCTCTAAGAAGACTTGCCATGGTCCCAATTTAAGAAGTCTCTGAGTTTCAACAAGATTTGAAGAGAGGGTAAAAAAACAGGAGAGAGAGCTTGTGGCAGCTGGAAGGAGGAAATGGAAGGGCTGGTAAAGGGACCGTGGCCGATTTGCTACCACGTCAGCTCGACAGTCCGCTTGCGTCGCTAGCTCGACGCCATCGCCGACCAGTGTTGAAATGGTGCCGACGGAAGGAGTCAGATTTCGAATTAGTTTTGACTGGGACAGATCCGGTTGAACTTTGCTATTTTAGACAGATTTGGAAAAAAAAATACTCCCTCCGACCCATATTATTTGATTTGGATTTATCTAATCCAAGTGAAGTAAGGAATATGGGTCGGAGGGAGTAACAGTCGTCGCACCACATCAAGCGCTTCGAGTTGCGCGCTCTGAAGAGACGGCGGAGAAATCCCTAGTCCCATCCTATGTGAATCCTTCAAAACCGGCCGGCGGGATGATGACGGAATCCAGGGGGGCGGGGCTGGGGTTCAATCCAATCCGCGGAGGAGCTGTCGGCGAAGATGATCCGGAGGGTACTACCGAATCTCCTCTACGGCCGTCGTCCGACCCAGGGAATCCAGTGGCTTCGCCACCGCGTCGGAGAAAAGAGGAAATGTCTGAATCGGACTCTCGGTCGGCTCCGGGGAGGAAGAGGAAGAGGGTCACCGAGCCAAGCGATGGGGATTCGGCGGGCTCTGGCTCCGACTCCTCCGGCTCTCCAATTCGCAGGCCCAAGGCTCCCCTGATGCCCTTCTGTACAGAGGAAGATGGCACGGTACTCTACGGCTTCTCTGACGACCAAGCCGTCATGGACAGATATCACGATGATATGCAGAAATACATGAAGAAAAGTGGTAAGCCTCTGTTTGGATGCACAGTTTTTCTATAAGCAGAGTTGTGAAATACCACTGTTTTATGTGCCCTGGGCCTGGGCATGCAGTACCAACATTTTCAAATTCCTACAAATTTTTACAGTATTGCTAAAACTGTCGGGTGTTTGGCTCTTGCAACTTAGCAAAGTGTTTTTAGTCGCATTCGAAAGTGACAATTAGTCAGCTCACTGTTGCAGCAAATGTTCAAACAATTGTACAATCAAGATTCCTGTCAATGCTTCCGCAAAAAAAAAAAAGATTCCTGTCAATGCAAAGTTTCAAATGTAGGCTGGCCAAAGCTAGCTGCTAGTCAATCAACAGCGCACATGCATTCAGTCCTATGCCTGTCATACACTGTCCAGGCTCTCCTCCCTGCACTCTTCCACTCCCACCATGCCTGCGCCCAATGTACAGGCTTGGCTGCTGCACATCATAGATCTGACAGGAGGCGGAGCAACAGTCAGATTAGTGAGCGAGGCGAAGGAGCTTTTTTTTTTTCTTGCGTTTCTCTATTTTAGAAAAAAGGGGCTGGAGGCTTTTTTTCAGCACTGTGAAAATACCACAGTTTCAGGAATATTATTACAGTATATCAAACGGTAATTTTTTATTGTAGCCAAACACCTCAAACTATTTTAAACGACAATATTTTAAAAAACCATGGTATTCTTCAAACACTTCAAAAGAATGGAGCTGCCAAAACCAAAAGCACCCTAATTATTTTTGTTGAGTGACACTCTTTTTGTTCAAGTTCTTGTACTGTTCTCATGGATATGGATTATTTTCTAGCTCGTCACAAGCAGTCGTTGACACTTTTTTTTAGCTCGTCATAAGCGGCTGATGACACTTGCACCGTCCAGTACCACTGTGCGTCGCACCCCCAAGGAGACGGAGGCTGTTTTAAATTATGCCAAACCGGTTCTTAGCCTTTCGGCCTACCTGGGTAATCTTCTCAATCTTTAGCATAACTTGGTTTTGTTGTTGCGCTTTCTAAGCATGATCTGTAATTGAGCAGATGGGAAGATGATCAACCAGTGCACAGGCATTGTTGTTGGGATAGATGCATTTAAGAACTCCACGATCATTCTCACCTCAGCATTGATTTTCTGCACCAAGAAACCTTTAGATGATTGGACAAAGAAGGACTACGCCACTGAGGCAAAGGTAACATTTTAAAACAAACCTTGCAATTAACACATAACATCGTCGTCCAATTCACATATAAGCAAAAAAGCTTGTTTGTATCACTTCTTTGGTGTGGCGGTGGGGTACATGTCCAAAGGATGCCCGCATCCGTCTTATGATGCCGCTATTTGGACGGTGGCCCTTTCTTCCAGCCGGAAATACAGTAAGCCGTATGAACACCGACCGCAACCTTTTCTTGTCTTGAATGTATACTCTCATTGGATGCCAGTCTAATGCATAAATGCAGCATGTTAGAGCAAGCACAATAAGGTCTAGTCAGCAGGCTATAGGAATTAAAATAGTATATTTATGCTTAGTTGGATGAGAGAGAAGGGGAGAGAGAAGAGGAGTGGGCTCTTAGTTAAGAGCCAGCTGCAACACGTGCTCCTAGGAACTATGTGAGAGTGTAAATTGGGCCATACATTAATAAAGTAGTATATTTTAATCTCTAGCTATTATACATGTTGGCTATTGGATTGACTCTAGATGACATGGATATGGCTTATGCAGTTGGCTCTACTATTGCCCTTGCTCTTAGACGAGGCATTCATTTTCCGCTCCTTTTGCGGTGACCGGTTCATCAGTGGCGCTTATTGCCCTTAATGAGGCCTCTCCCGCTCCACATCGTGGCCACCGGATTCTATAACTACTGAAATAAAAACTTGCGGAGCTCCCAATTCATCGATTGAACGTGTGTGGTATGAAGGGCTGGGATAACAACATTGATGGGTCTGGAACCGGATGCCTTAAATGGTGGAGCTGAGCGGGTTAATGGTCAGGGCCGGCTCTAAATTTTGCGGGCCCTTGGCGAAATTGACGTCGTGGGCCCTAAAGCTAATATATGTACGCATGTCTAGAAATATTATATATCTAATTCACTTGCAAAATATTAAAAGTTAACATCCAACCACATATTGTTAGTTGAAGACATATATCAATTATTATGAAGCACTTAAGAAATGTCATATTACGACAGAAAGACTAAAATAGTAGTAATGCGTCCGAGGCAAGGTCGCAGACTCCGCTGATATGCAGCCGAAGAGCCGAAGAGGCAGATCAATTGCAGCCACTTCGGCCGTGAGCGTGAAATCGATCACATCATTGCGTAGTTATGTGTGTTTTCCTGTCTCTTACTCCTTTCGATAGGCCCATATGTCTTCTCTCTATTTTTTGCAGCCCAAAATAATAAAATATACTCCCTCCTTCGCAAAATAAGTGACGCGAGTTTGTCTAGATTCGCATGTATCTAGACATGTTTTAGTATATAGATACATGCGAATCTAAAAAACCAAAGTCACTTGTTTTGAGACGGAAGGAATATACAGTTGTATAGTCTAGAGGATGGGCCCCTCCTGATCGTGGGCCCTAGGCGGTGGCACAAGGTCGCCTAGGATCAGATCCGGCCCTGCTAATGGTATTGTCCCTGGGAAATTAATGGTTCTATTGCGCAGTTGCTCCATGCAATCTCTGGCATGGGTCGGTTGGTATGGCTCCCTGCTCGTGATACTGCACGCACGGAGCAGTGACCATGCTGTTATAGTACGGCCGTCGCTGACGCTCAAAGGTGTGCGGCATGGAAACACTCACTGGTATGCATGGGTATTGTGACTCTGATAGTACTCTTCGTTTAGCATGAATATGCTTTAGCGGGTTTAAGCTTTTTGGGATAGTCTGACATGTAGATGCTTGCAACTGAGCCTTGAGGCACGTAGCACGATAACACTCACTTGGGACGTTTGGATCTGCAACCCTGAAGGTACCTTTCGTCCAGCATGATTGTGTGTCGTGGTTGTAGATTTGAGAGTCGTCCCGCATGTGCTTGCTTGCAATTATTTCAAAGAGGCGTAACATGGTAACGCTCTCTGGTATGCATTGTTCCGCGGCCTCGATGCTACCCTTAGTCCAACATGAATATGCTTCACGGATTGATAACCATGATAAGGATACACATGATTTAATCCTTTCCTACTGGACTTGTGGGTCCTTCACATGATTGGCTGGGTGGGTGTGGCAACTGATCAACAATCCAGGTATGCTGATCTCTCTGCCGTCAATTTCCTTATACCTGAAGGTGGTTGGAGCTCGTCTGCTGCGATACCTCACATGGACCCTCCCATTCTGATGCCATTTTGCCGCCCTAATTTGGATTAAGCTTAAGCTTGAGCACTAGATTGCTGACTCTGATTGGCCTTGGTCTCACATTGCGGTTGTAGCTCCTCGTGGGAGCCGTCTGGTACCTGTCGATATTCTCGGCTGCTGTCATCCGTATGGCCTCTGTGCCCTGCATGGTGGTCTGCTGTTCTGCATCGCTGTGCTGAGTAGTTGTGCAGGGAGATTAGAATTTCAGTTCCTCAGGAGTGACCTCTCCGAATAAGGGCTTGAATGGTGAGAACCCGATCACTTTTCACAGTTTGCATCGACCACATCATATTGTGTAACTCTTCCGCCCATAGCCCCTTATTGACCTCATGCAAACTCGTGCAGAGGCCTCAACACTGACCCATTTACGTGTTTCGCTACTGTGTTTGACTTTGGGTTCCCCACAGAGTAGAAACACAACTTGATGCCAAGATTGTGGCAGAACTCCTCAAAGTTCTTGCAGTCAGATTGCTTGCTGTTGTCGGACGTGACCTCTCTCGGGACCCAGGATCGACAAATGTTCTTCCATACATACTTCTGTATCGCTGCCTCTGTGATCTTGCTCAGTGGTTCGGCCTCGACCCATTTGAAGAAGTAGTTGATGGTGACAACGATGTACTTGGCCCCTCCTTTCTCTGTTTGACGGTGTTACCAAGTCGATGCCCCATCTCGGAAGTGGTTAGGTCAATGGTATGGGTTACAGCTCGTGAATAGGCCTGTGAATCTCGTTCGCCATCCATTGATAGGCCTTGCAAACACTTACCATTGCCTGGACGTCTTGGAGCACCATGGGCCAATAGAAACCTCGTCTGAGTTCTTTAGTCACCTAACGCCCTAGGTGCTAGGTGTGTTCTACCTAACCCCTCTTGAATGTTCTTCAGGAGCCATTGTACTTCGCGGGAGATGCACTTCAGGAGCGGGGCGCATATCCCCTGCTTGTAGAGTGAGCCACCGTTGATGATGTAGCTTTGAGCTTGTGCCTCGTGTCTCCTCGCTTGTACTGGGTCTTGCGGTTCTTCACCGTCTTGTAAGTACTTGATGATGGGCCATTGTCCAATCAGCTGGCTCCTCAGCAATGATGATATTGAGCAGCGTCTTGGTTGATGGAGATGTGACTTTCATAAAAGGCGCCTCCAGAGGATTGCTCTTGGACTTAGTTGCTTGGGCCAGTTCGTCAAACTCATGGTTCTCTGCTCGTGGGGTGCTCTTGACCGTGATGCTGGTGAAATAGTTCTCCATGGCTCTGCGGCAGCCAAATTCTGTATCATCTCAGGATCTTGAGCGTGATACAACCTGTAAACTGATGGGCTATCACCTGAGAGTCGGTCCTCACGATCACCCTTTTTGCTCCGGCTGTTGTGACTTTCTTCAGATCGTGTAGCAATGCCTTAAAACAAACCTTGCAATTAAGACATAGTGTCGTTCAATTTACATATAAACAAATAGTACCTTGTTTATTTTCCCTCTTGGATTCATAATATAAGTAGTTTTAAGATTCCTGAGCTTTGTCTATACATAAGGAGTTACAAGAATCTTGACTTATTTTAGTGGGCTATGGGATATGATCTGATGGAACGTCAACACTTTTTAATGTCTATATGCCACTCAAGTTGTATTTGCTGATGACATGATGATTGGGTTCTAGTGTTCTGTGCTAATTGTTAACGGGAAAATGCTATTATTTTATAATATTGTTTTGACCTAACCAAATTTTTTTTTCGCAAAAATGCAAAAGCCTTGTGTTTCGATGCATTGATAGAAAAGAAGGTTCTATGTACATGTCCAAGAAAGGACCAACCCCATGTCATACAAACTCGACCCAGACAAATGTTTGACCTGGTCCATTTGACTCTTAATAGTCTTTTGAACACCATTTTTGGAGTTCATAACTTGTAAATTCTGAATACGACTCTTGGATATTCAGTTCTTTTAGTTACTTTATTTTCAGGTTAATGTTCATATGTTGGATGACTCAACTTCAGACTGTCATTTGTTGTTCTTCAGCAAGCACTATGAAATAGCCTTCTTTGAGATTACTGGGGCTATTCAGTTGCCGACTTTGTCATTGGAAGCTAATGTGGAGTTTGGTCAGGAGGTGTTTCTGTTGGCTAGAGATACAAATATGAATATGATCTATAAGCAAGACAAAGTGCAACTGGTAGATCCTTGTGAACACCAGCATAATCACTACCACTTCATCAATGGTCCAATTCCTCAGGTTAGTCATTTTTTGGGCCTAATTTTATTTGAATTATAATTATCAAATCTTAAGTGTCCATTCTGTATGCAGTGTGGAACTGGAGGTGGAGTGCTGGATGTTAGTGGAAAAATTGTTGGGATGTTATTCTACAAATTGCCTCTTGTTGCCTTCATTCCAAGCTCTCTTATTCTTAAGTGTTCTTCCATGTGGCAACATTTTGGGTAAGCATTATTTTACAAATCTTGATTTAGTAGTGAAACGATTGGAACTTGATGTTTCTGCAATCTTTTGTAATGCTCTATTATTTATGTGTGCATTAAATATCTTTATAGAAGATATTGTAGTGTAACTAAGTAATTAGTCATAATGTGAGTATGTTTAGCTGAAAATCATGTATATTGGGTTTGAAATTGAAAGGTAGAGAAAATAAATGTTGTCATCGCACTTAGTTGTTAGCCTACCCCAACTTGCTTGGGACAAAAGGCTTGTTTGTTGTTGTTGCACTCATTTGTGCCCCATTTTGCACTCGGGATAAATAGTATATTTATATTTCATAATCACATTTTTCCAGTGAACTTAATAATTCAGTGATTATTGTGTGTAGGCAACTTGCTCGACCCCAGCTTGGCTTGAAGCTAAGAACATTGGCATTTATAGATTTCCCCCGTATTGAGTTGTTGTCACGTAAATTCAGTATTTCCTCCGGTCTCATTGTAGGAGAGGTACACCTAACTGATTAAGCCCTTTATCTACGCATATGTTATGCTGTAACCAAGATGTAACTTTTGCAAATTGTTACCAGATTTCAGCGAAATGTGATGCTGAGAAGCTTGGCATTAGGGCAGGGGATGTTATCCTTTCATGCCAAAATAAGCCTGTTTCAAGTATTGTTCAGGTAAAAATTTGTAGTCCTTATATGTATACATCTGTGGCATGTTGTTTTACTTGGTCACTTGGTTCTACCTATTTATTTCAGCTGGAACATGTGCTGTTGGGTATTGGTGAGAAACATCTTGAGAAGAGCAATGATCTCAGCTCGAAAGTTGAGGTTGAGGTCTGTTTCTATACACATCCAGAAAATGCCCAAACCATTTGCATTTTCGTTTGAAACTAACCCTTTGTTTGATCTCATATGGAGTAAAAAACATTCTTTTGGTCTTTTACAATTTATCATCAATTTTAGATCATCGTCTAAAAACTTTACTCCTTTTGGCTTTACAGATCAGTGTATTTCACGTACGCAAGCACACAAGGAGTGTCATTACATTAAGAGTAGAGTTGTCAGATAATCTTGAAGTATTTCACTCAGGCAATACATACCTTCTTTGTTGTATTATAGATCGTACTACCGTCCCTTGTTTGTATTTAATTATTTTCAATGAAAATTCTTGGTAAATGAGGCAATGTACAAAAATGGCCTCTCATTTTTATTGAGGAGCTCATGTGCCCAGTATCAGTCCAGTGTCCATGATCTTGATGCAGTGCGCAAGAACTTCAGCACCTTGGTATCCAGGGGGTTCAGGAAGCAATCAAGCTCCAGCTGGAGCTCCTCATGTACATCCCTGGCCATCCATGGGGAGTCCCAGCTGTCTTCATAGCATCCTTGGATCCATCCATGTCGCCCATCAACAAACACAACAACAAAACCAAAGCCTTTTGTCCCAAGCAAGTTAGGGTAGGCTAGATGCCTAGATCCATCCACGCCGCTCGCTGAAAAATAATAGATTTCCTTAACTTTCATAGGCTCCAAACAGTATCAGTCGTAACAATATTCAGATGTCTGTCTATTTTGCATATCTAGCAAGCATCATTTATAGCTACCTAATAAAAATATTAACTTGATCCCAGCCATGTCGGCCATCTCACACTCAAAAACAGTCTTATCATTCAGAAGTTGGTGTTTGCCTAGGTTGACCCTAGTCAGTTTGTTGTTGCTGAAAAGCTGAAGAAAGACATACGAGGAGGGATGGCTAAATGTCAAACTGCTGGGGTTCATAGGGGCATAATACACCCAAAGTTAACTACTGCCTCTGTTTTTAAATACAAGGCCACCACACATTTCGAGGAAACACTTTTACTAATGATTTAATCAACAAAATATGAGTTATATGTCCCCAAAAGCATACCATTGGATTCATAGTTGAAAGATGTTTCCAACAATATAACTTTGGTGACGTATAACTCATATTTTGTTGGTCAAGTAATTCGTCAAAGTTTTAACTCGAAATGTGTAGTGGTCTTGTATATAAAAACGGAGGGAGTAGGTTATAAAAGGAATTGCAGACAACTTACCTTTACTATTCAGATCCCATTTCATACGATCAGATTCCAGAAACAAATTGATAGATTTAACCATATGCAAAGGGATTGTAGGGATAGACCTGACCCAGTTCGAAGAATGATGCAACAAGAATAGTCCCAGGGGCAGCTCTATCCCTGGTTGGCTCAATTAGTCCATCCAGCAGTTTCTTTTAGGGGATTGTAGGGATAGACCTGACGCAGTTTGACGAAATGATGCAACAAGAACAGCCCAGGGGCAGCTCTATCCCTGGTCAGCTCGGTTAGGGAAGATGGCGGCTGATCTGAGGTCAGACGAGGAATAACAAGCCATTGGTAGCAAAGGGTGGAGTCAGGGGCAGTCCCTCCCCCATCGATTTCTGTGATTTTCCCTTCCAAAACTGCGAGATATAAACCCTAACACACCAGGTCTATTCGGTAGATCTTTGTCTCGTATGTTGGTAAATCCCATGTTTTTTTGTCTATGCTAATTTGGTTGTATTTGCTTATGACATGATTATTAGGTTCCAGTGTTGTGTGTATGTGATTGTTAATTTGGGAAAGCCATTAAAACAAATATTTTGGCAAGGTTCTAGTACTGTTCGAAGTCTGAATCAATCTATGTATGTTTTGTGATTTGTCTGTGTTCTGAACTTGTTCACAAGGATATCTATCTATACCCTAGTAAAGATAGCCAGGCGGCCATGGCTGCGAGGGATTGGGTGAACATAAGTTTAGACTGAGAATATCCAGGGAGAGAAAACAATTGGACTCTTTCTTAATCCTATATCTTCCTACGGATCCTCCTTTATGCTGAAAGTCCTTGTGAAATACATGACCATCTCAAGCATTAAGACTTTTGGCCATGTCTTGTCGGTCACCCTGCTGCATCCATCTTAATAGCGTCCATAACAGCCACAAGTCTGGGATACCATTCTTAACCTGTGAAAAAATTAAGACAACTCTTGGGTATTCGACTCTGATGTCAAACGAAAGTGGATACAGTGACAGCAATGTGCTGAACTAACTTCATGTTTCATGTTTCTTAAAACGCAGATGATGAAGATGCTAAGGCAGAAGGAAGCAAAGGAGAGGAAGTGCAGGCAGCAGCTGCGGGCGAAGCAAAGCGATGAAGAATTGGAGGCGGTCTCTATCCATAACTTCTTTGTAACGATCATCTGATATTTAGCAGACCTACCTAGGATCTTTGATGTAAACCCCGAAGAGTGGATCACGGCCCCTGAAGTAAGGAAGTAGATGTGGAGCTGGTAGCTTTTGGATGGAACTTTCAGGATAGTGTTAGTTTTTGACGCTACTGTTCTGGATTCTGGGTCATATCCATACTATAATTGCTAGCTGTTCTGGATTCTGTTATTGTAGTACTTGCTATATTGCTAATCGTTACACCCTTTTAGTGATGTGGATGCTAAATTGTATTACTGTTTTTTTGTTTGTTTGTTTGTTACAATTTGGTTTTGACGGAGTGATTTATCCTTTTCCTGCAAATTACATGTAGAACTGGTGATCTCGCCACCATCACAACGCCCTATCCACATCAAAATGAGTTCACCCCATCCATAGGTCATACTTTGACCAACCCATAAACTGGCTCGGCTCCACCCCATCCCTTGTTGATCTCGAGCCAAATACATCCTAAGTTACAATGGCCAGTCCAAGTATCAATGCTACAATTGTTCCTTCCTTCCAGTTCCGAACTGCCACTTATAACCCAACTTTGCAGCTTGACAGGCACATAACCCCTTTCAGAAAAGGTCCGTCCAACTTTTATTCATGATTTTCTGCTTCCAGGAGGAGGGATGTGGGACGAGAATAAACTCCGTCTGTTCTTCCATGAGCAAGACGTCCAAGACATCTTGACTGTCCCGGTTGGTAGACCGGGGTCACAGGATTTCCTGTGCTGGAATTACACCAAATCGGGTGAAAATGCTCTTTTGATCACGAGCTCAGATAAGCTCATTTCCTGGACCGTGCGTCTGCACCAAGATTGGTGGTATAGCCTGGTGTTAGCCTCGTATTTCTATTTTTCTAACACGAGAGCATGCAGTTTTGGGCTCCATTTTTGCTCACGCATTAAAATCAGCTTTGATGGTGGAGTCGTGTTGGAATGTAACTGGTCGCTGGACTGCACCGGCTGAAAAATATCCAGGCCCACGAAACGAGCTCAGCTGAGCCAATCGGGGTTCTTTTCAGTCAAGTCGGCATACCATCTGGCTGTGCAACTCAAGCGACTAGTGAAGGGCCTAACCAAATCGTCTCGGAGCTGCGATCAACATAGAGGTTGGCTGGCGCTTTGGGGTGCAAATGTCCTGGGCAAAGTCAGGGCACACTTCTGGAGGTTGATAGAGAACAGCCTAGCGGTGGGTACTGAACTCAAATACCGAAGAATCAAAGACAGGGTTAACTGTCTAGTGTGCGGCAGAGATGAGAGTTTGCTGCATCGCTTCTAGACTTGTTCACATTCAACCATGACCTGGAAGGTGTTTGAAGAGGAGATGGGATTAGTCATGGAGAAACCACCTGATCTGTTAATTTGTCATTCAGATCTCAAGGGGTGGCTTTTGGACTGGATTGGAAAGGCAAGTGGGCATATAATAGCATGGTGTATGCTACTGATCTATAACATGTGGTGATCTAGAAATGATGCTCGTGACACTAAATGTATTGTTGATCCCACGGCTATTGTGAGAACTATTGCAGGGATGTAGGAATGGCTAAATGTTCATAAACCCGCACCAGGGGCAATACCGAAGGCACATGAGCACTGGCTCCCGCTAGGTCAGGGGTGGTGCAAGGTGAACGTCGACGGCGCTTTTAGATCTTTGGATCACAACGACGGTGAGTTTTTGAGACTGCCATGGTAGCTTTCTTGCAGGAGCTTGCCATTTTTTTTCCACATGTCGCTGATGCTGAAGGAGCTGAGATGATGGCATGCAAGAGGGGACTGCTGGTTGCGAGCGAGGTTCAGGTGAAGCGTGTTGTTCTGGAGACGGACAGTGTCAAGGTTGCGGCAAAACTCGGTAAGGAGGGGCATGATCGATCTATCTATGGTCCTCTAGTTAGTGAAATAAAATCTCTGATACAGAGTTTTTAAGAATCCTCGGTTCGGTGATCGGCGAATGAAGTTGCCCATAAAATGGCGAAGGAAGGCTGCGATAATAAATTGTATAAGGTGTGGCTTTGAGTTCCACCGGATTATATTGCGAACATAATTGTACTTGACTCTCGTGTTATGAATCAATACAATCGCAACGTTTGATCTCGAAAAAAAGGCCTAGTTAGAGGGTGGGCAGTAACAGTTATTAGGGCTATGAGTATCATATTTCTAATCCAAAACCTGCTTCCAGATTTTATTACCGTATTCATTGTATCAATGAACCTTCATAATTGTTTCCTAGGCCAGAAGAAAATCTAGTTGTAGCCGTAGGGTTTTTGCTTTCTCTGATCTTGTGCTTTGATAGTTTCTAGGCTTGAGTAGCATCCTTTTTTCCTCGTTTTTGGTTTTTTGTGCAACGCTTCTGCTCTGGCGTTTTTCTTTCAATGCAAAAGAATCACATTTGGGCGCTTGTTCGAGAGGGAAAAAAAGAATCCTTCCTCTGACATATAAGCCCCCAACCTAGCTAAGTGGTACCTATTTGGTTGCCCGTTGGGTAATATTTTCCCAATCAAAACATACATTGATTAATCATAGTACTTCTGCTTGTGAATATGTGTATTTCCAACCATGTTACTTTTCTTAACTATATCTCTAAACGATTTTACAATTACGTATATACATGTTCTGATGAAAGGGCACAACTGCGGTTTAAACCATGCTGGAGAGGCGCATCATGTGGCTACATGCTCAACACAACATGACTTCATTTTCTGACCGGAGAGATTTTTTCGAGCTTAAAACTGTAGGGGAAGCCCAGACGGTAAAAAATATATTATTTAAAGAGATAAAATATGTAGAGGAAAGAGGCAATGTACAAAAGGGCCCAGCCCAAAGAAAACTACAGAGCGTCTAGCCAGACTAAAAGAGGGGATTTTAGGTCATCCTTCATTTGTTTACTGATCATCTCAAGGAGTTCAAGGTTGTCTTCCAAAGTGATGTCCATGGATTGCCAACATTTGTTTAATGAAATTACAACTCCAGAAGAGATGGTCCCTGGTTTCTACAAAACCATCATCGCAGAGGTGGCAGACTCCGTTGTCATTGAGAGTAAATCTTTTCCTTATGAGCATATCCTTAGTGTTTAGGCGGTCATTAGCGAGGAGACAAAAGAATGATTTAATCGGGGAGTGCAATTTGATTTCCAGATCCAAGGAGTTGGGGGAATGAATGTGTTTGAAGGTTAACTTGTATATCTTGTTGGCAGAGAAACAAGTTCCCCAACTATAGGACCAAAGATCCTTTCCATCGGCATTCCGAGTGGACATGGTCTGCTTTATAAGGTGATTGAACTCATGGAACTCCTCAAAGGCTTGGGTGGACAATGGGATATGGAAAGCATCAATAGGGTTGTCCATGTCTAGAATATTCTTCACAGAAGCTAACCTATCAATAGCGAAGTGGTGGAGCCTAGGTAACTTTGTCATGAGGAGGTCAAAAGTCCAATTGTCGCTCGAGAGGAGGGCAGTATCACTGGTAGCAATCGAGCAAGAGGCAATCCTTTTGAACTTCGAACAAAGTTTGACAATGTCTCTCCACTAGAAGGAGCTAGAAATATTTGTGTCTTGTGGAGTGGAATCATTATAACCCCAAATTAAATGGACCCAAGGAATTTTGTCCTTATTGAAAAAATGTGCAAAAACTTGATAAGAAGGGCCTCATTCTGAACAACAAGGTTAGTGATACCAAGACTTCCTTCGGATTTTTGCCTAAAAACAAGGTCACAAGCTGAGTCTGCTGGGATTGTCCGATTTACACCATTCTCCAATTCTTCTACATTAGTCCACAATTTCAATGACTACATCCGCAAGTTTGAGATTGGGGAGCTCATGCACTAAGTATCTACTACCTCCGTTCCAAAATATAAGATGTTTAAACTTTTGTCAACCGAATGTATCTAGAAACTTTTTGGTGTGTAGGTTCAGGGTGAATCTACGCATAAAAGTGGTCTAGATACATTTTTTTCAAAAAAGCTAAAATATATTATATTTTGAAACCGAGGAAGCGTCATCTAGTGTCCAGGCGGGCAACAAAGCAATCAATCTCGACAATAGCTTCTCCTCTTTGTCTTGTACAACCCTCTTTATCAATGCAGAGTCACAATTATTTGCTCCATATTTCTACAGCATCCCCAGATTCATCAACATCGCCCTCCAAATAACAATAGAATTACTTAATATCTGTGGATGGCAAAGATTAGAAGCATTACCAATATTGAGGAGTCTATTTTGCCTATTCTGCAACCACCATGTAGCCACCGAATCAAAATTATGGCTAGTATCATATTATGGCCTATCCTATCTAATTTAAGAGTATCTCAATTGATCTTTAGCATTCCTTCGATTCTTTCAAAGTAGCACACTCGGATCATAAGGCGTTGGATAAGACTTGCAGTCACTATATCCAAAGTGACTCAATATCTTTTCCACATAGTGGGACTGAAGAAGTGTAATCCCACCATTGTCATCCTTCAGTAGCTTGATGTTTAAGATTACATCAGTAACTCCCAAGTCCTTCATCTCAAAGCAGCGAGATAAGAACTCTTTGACCTCCTCAATAACAGTGAGGTTGGTCCCGAATATCAATATGTCATCGACATAGAGACACATAATAACTGCCTCGCCCCCACCATGGCGATAATACACACTTATCATCTTTGTTTACAACAAAACCTTCAACGATTAAAGTTCTTTCAAACTTCTCGTACCATTGCTTAGGAGCTTGCTTAAGACCATATAAAGACTTCACTAACTTACACACCTTTCCTTCTTGACCATCTACTTCAAATCCATCAGGCTGCTCCATATAAATTTCCTCATCAAGATCTCCATTTAAAAAAGTTGTCTTTACATCCATTTGATGAACGAGAAGACCATGTGAGGCAGCCAAGGATAGTAGTACTCGAATAGTGGTCAATCTGGCTACATGTGAGTAAGTATCAAAGAAGTCTTCACATTCTTTCTAGGTATAACCCTTGGCCACAAGACATGCCTTGTACTTTTCAATAGTACCATCAGGTCTAAACTTTTTCTTGAACACACACTTACATCCTACAGGTCTGTACCCATAAGGACGATCAGTAACCTCCCAAGTTCCATTAGCTAAGATGGAATCCATCTCGCTACGGACAGCTTCTTTCCAATAGTCAGCATCTTGGGATGCATAGGCTTCTGAAATAGAAGTGGGAGTATCATCCACAAGGTACACAATGAAATCATCACCAAATGACTTTGTAGTCCTTTGTCTCTTGCTCCTTTTAGGAGCTTCATTGTCGTCCTCCATAGGATCATCATAGTGTTCTATCGGCATAGTGAGTTTAGCAATTATAACAAATTCCTGACTAGATGAACTAGTCATCTCCTGAGTTGATGAGCTAGACATACCTTTCATGGGAAAGATGTCCTCAAAGAAAGTCGCATCATTCGACTCCATAATCGTACCAACATGAATGTTGGGTACCTTAGATTTTACTATCAAAAATCTATAGCCAATGCTATAAAAAAGCATATCCCAGAAAAACACAATCCACGGTTTTTGGTCTAAGCTTTCGCTTCTTGGGTATTGGAATATTGACTTCCACCAAACATCCCCAAGTTCGTAAGTAAGAGAGTTTAAGCCTTTTCTTCTCCTATTCCTCAAATGGAGTCATGGTTTTATCCTTTACTGGAACATGGTTTAGGACATTACACGTAGTCATTAGCGCCTCCCCCCACCATTCATTGGAAAGACCCGATGTATCTAACATGGCGTTAACCAAATCAGTTAGAGTGCAGTTTTTTCTTTAGGCCACCCCATTTAACTGAGGTGAGTAGGGAGGCGTCCCCTCATGGATAATACCATGTTCCGTACAGAATAGATCAAATTCATTTGAAAAGTACTCTCCACCACGATCTGACCTTAACCGATTGATTTTAAGATCAAGTTGGTTTTCTGCTTCAGCTTTATAGTTTTTGAAGTAATTCAAAGCTTTATCTTTAGATTTCAGAAGATAAACATAGCAGTATCTAGTGGAGTCATCAATCAATGTCATGAAGTATCTTTTTCCACCTCGTGTCAACACACCATTCATCTCACAAAGATCTAAATGTATAAGTTCTAGTGGTACTAAGTTTCTCGGTTTCGCAGCCGTATGAGACTTGCGGGGTTGCTTTTCTTGCACACAAACTTGACACTTAGAACCTTTGACAGTGATAAATTTCGGAATTAAACTCATATTGGCTAGCCGCTTCATGCAACCAAAGTTAATATGACAAAGTCGTGAATGCCAAATATTGGACTCATTATCATTGTAAAGATGATTAATAACTTTAGTACATGAGTCTGACAAAGATAAGCGTATCAGACCTCCGCACTCATAACCCTTTCCAAAAAATTGTACATACTTAGAAATTACAACTTTATTCGACTTAAACACCAACTTAAAACCATCTCGACATAGAAGCGATCCGCTGAGGAGATTCTTATTGATGGAGGGAACGTGTTGCACATTCTTCAGTTGTACGGTCTTCCCCAAAGTAAACTTCAGATTTACCGTACTAAAACCATGAATAGAAGCACGTGTGTCGTTTCCCATCAGCACGGAGGAAGCCCTTGCGACCTGATAAGAAGAGAACATGAAAATATCAGAACATATATGTGTATTAGCACCCGTGTCAATCCACCAATCAGGAGAATGACATACTGAAAGGATAATAGGTAAAATACCGTACCCAACGTCCTTCATCTCAGTATTGCTAATAACAACATTAGCGGTCTTGCCGATGTTCCCATGTTGCCGCTTGTCAAAGCGATTAGGGCAGCTAGGAGCCCAATGATCAGGATCACCACAGACATGGCAAGGGCCTTTCTTTTTATCATTTTTCGTATTAAAGTTGGTTGAGTGAGTGACCTTGTTCTTGCCATCAAACTTCCCTTTGCCATCATATTTGTTCTTATTCTTGAACTTGTGGGATTGAAAGTTTTTCTTCTGTACCAAATTGGCACTAGAAGCTCCCTCAAATCCTCGAGCACGTGTGTACTTTTCTCTCGCCTTCTCTTCCACATGAAGAGACCCAATGAGATCCGTAACTGAAAACTCTTGTCTCTTATGTTTCAGAGAAGTAGCAAAGTTCCTCCACATGGGAGGAAGCTTCGCAATAATACCTCTGGCCACAAACTTGTCCGATAAGATACACTTAAACTGCTCAAGTTATTTGGCAAGTGATTGTATCTCATGAGCTTGCTCAACGACAGAGCTCTCATCAACCATCTTGTAGTCATAGAATTGCTCCATGACATACAACTCAGTGTCAGCGTCCGAGACCCCAAACTTGGCCTCGAGCGCATCCCACGCATCTTTGCCATTATCAAATGACATATATGGGTCAACAACCCAATAATACTGAACAAAGCCGCCATAAACATGGTATCAGCTTTCTTAAAGGCTGCTTCCTGCTCAGTAGAAAGATCTCCTTCAGGTTTGCCAAGAGTGGCGTTATAGCAGTTTAGGTTTTTTAAACCATAGAATTGCTCTCGCGCATCATCTCTTATAGTGCATACCATCAAACGAAGGTGGCCTAGTAGCCGTGGCTACACCAGTGAAATTCAGTTGCCTATAATCAGGTTTTTGGATTGTTGGAAATATAAGCAATAATCCATATAATTTAATTCGAATAATAAACTGATAAAGCATGATCATACAGACAGTATAAAAACTAATCATGCAGATCAACAGAGTAGATGGACAGATTATATCTAAATAAAATAAACCTATCACATCTACACCAAACGCTAGAATAAAGAACTCTAGCAGAATCTGAAATAGAAAGTTCAGGATTACGTACGGTACAGCAGCAGCAGCCGCGGCGTTGGCAGCAGCGGTGGCAGCAGCGTCATTGGCCATGTCGTCGATGTAGAGGCTGCTGATATCCGGAAAGAAGTCCTCGTCGGAAAGGAGTCGTCCGTGATGGCGTTAGTAGTCGCGCGAAAGTGCTTCCGAAAAACCTGATCGCCCCTCACCCGTATAGGTTCACAATAAGGCGGGGTTACAGAGGCCTATTGTCTCGATCTGCGGTGCATGCCGCAAGCCGGGATGGGGAAGACGAAAGGCGGCGGTGCAATAGACTGGAAGGAGACGCATGTGGAAAGCGATGCCGATTAGGTTTAGCGCAGACGCTTATATAGTGCAGGTCAGGAAGATCGTGGGGCTCAGTCCACGTCCGAGTCGGTAATAAAGACTGGAAACGACTGACTAATTAACGCGTCCGTTAATGACTCGTAATTAATCCACGATTAGTTTTCCTGACTAGCAAAAAATAAATCTCGACTCGGCGAGATTCCTGTAATCCGTGGCGCGCGCGCGTCGTGACGTGGCGTGGCGGGCGGCGTCAGAGGAGGAGTGCACGAGAGCCGCTCTTCTTCTCACACCTTAGTGAGTGGTGGAACAACCTAGTATATAAGGAGGTGTAACTCTCACTTAACTAGCAATGTGGGACTAAACTTTGACACCACTAGCACAGTCATATGATGCCATGCACAAATGGGTTAAAGAGAATTTCAAAATTTGTCTAATGAGCCAACAGCCCAAAACTCATCAAATTCCAACAATTGGACCACGTAGCGACGACTACATACACTAGCACGAGCCAAAGGCGCGCCGCCATCCTCACCCCTCCATCGCTGGAGCTTAACAAAGCTTGTCGTAATAGAGCTGTTGTAGTAAATGGACGGGAAGTCGTCGTGCTAAGCCCCCAAAGGACCAGCGTACCAGAGCAGTAACCATCGTCGAAGATTAAAATCATAGATCAAAAAAGACTGACCTCAAACCACACCAAAGAATACGAAAAATAACCGAATCATGTAGGTAATTTATAGAGAACACACCTTTGCTATTCATTACCCATTTCAGACAATCAGATCCAGCCATATGCAACAATATTATACCGTAGTTGCAAGTCTTTCATTAGAGAAACGTCTGAAGGCAAATTTCTGATTGTTGCCATCCCATACCTCAGTTAAACCAAATCCAGGTATCAGCCCCAAATATTTTTTTCCCTTCCATCTCTTTCCAGTTCCAGCCACTTATAACCTAGTTTTGCAGCTTGACAGTCTGAACAATCAAAATTATTAGGGCTATGAGTATCATATTTCCATTCCATAAACTGCTTCCAGACTTTATTACTCCCTTCTTCATTTCATCTATGAAACCCACAACAATCAATAGTTAAGATCTTTCATTTTCGTAATTTGCAAGCTACCTAAATCCTTCTCTTATGTTTTCCTTACTCGTTCCGCCAGAAGAAAACGAGTCGGCTAAGTATTAATAGCACCGATAGTGTTTAGGTATTGTGATGTCCTTTTCTACCTTTCCAAGTTATTTTTATTTTGTTTGTTTGTTTCTCTGCTGTTCATTCTGAAATTGTATTATATACTCACATACATGATATTTCTTGCAGCAGTACATGAGCATGCTTCATGGTTGGTGACAGGAGTTCCAGCTTTGCCGGCCGATCTGCTTGATTTTTCTTGTCCTCAGTAACTCCTACCTTGCTACGAATCTGAGCTACGAATCCATGGCATGCACAGCTCTCTCGGTCCATCCACACCTTTTTTTATTCTTACGATTGGTCTGAGTCTCAGAAATGTTGAAACAGTAAAATGCCGTAAAGTAATGAGCATCACGTGTAAAAAGCCGAAAGGGACACCACCAATGGACTCGATGAACAGTAAAATGCCAGAATCATAGCAGGCCCCAAAGCGGCAAAAGGGCTGACATCCTTATGGGTCTGAACAGTAAAAAGCCTGAACAATAATGTGCCTTGCATGAAAAAAAGTAGAATAGTAAATGGCCAGAATCATAGCAGGCCATAATGCGGTAAAAAGCCTACATCCTTATGGGCCCCAATAGTGAAAGTCTTGAATAGTAACAGGCCCGAACAATGAAATACCAGAACAATAACATACCAGGACAGTGGTGGACTTTATCACATATGGGCCGTTAGAGGGCGACCCGTGTCTGGCAGACTTGAACAGTAAAAGGCCAGAACAGTAACAAACCTTCTCGTGAATGGGCCTATGGTGGGCGGCCCACCACGGGCTTTATCGACAGTGATGGGCCTAAAGCAGGCTTTAATAGTGATGGAACGACATGGTGCAGAAAACAAAAATTACTACGATTGCATTTGCCAAGATCGAATCTAGGTGATATTTGTAACGGTTTCAGAAGGACTCATCCTTGAAGATCTTAAGTGGGATAACATTCCTGCAAACAAACATGGCTGGTGTAGAATGTAAATGGCCGTCCTCAAGGATGCGATGATGATCAGTGCCATAAATGGCAACGCCTCCGTAATCGGTCACACGTTCGGCGTGCCGATGACCTCCGTACCTTGCTCTAGTTGGGCTGCGAAAGTAGTGGATCCTCAGAAACTCCAACATCACTATGACATGGTGGTGATAGTGGTGTAGAAGATCTAGAGCAGGGCTTCGCCTAAACACCTTACTCGCGAATAGTGGAACAACTAGCAAGGGAGAGAAGATGCCAATCAAAGGGCATATGAGAGGGAATGGAATTAGTGTTTGAGAGAGGGGTCACACCACCTCCTTTTGTAGGGGAAGAGGGCATCCCCTCCCATGGCGGGTGTCCATGAGAGTTCCCTCACGGCCCCACCTCTTCTCTCATCGATGTGGGTGGACACTCCACTCATAATTATTCATCTCTAGTTTCTCCAATTAAAATTCACCTAAAAAACCAAAGGTCTTTCTATTAAACCATTTTAATTCACTTAGTTTAATGCTACTCAATCTAATAAACACTTTATTTAATGATTACTCATTACTGCAGAATAGGCTATCGGTGACAGGCTCAAAAGGCTCATTAGTGACAAGCAAAGCGTCTGTCACTGATAACTAGTCACTGGTACAAGGTTACTAGTGACAGGTATGTGTACTAGTGACATACGTTTACGAATGCCTGTCACCAGTATGTGTGTACTAGTGACTGGCAAAAAAGATGCATGTCACTAATTGAGATCAACGGCCGCAACCCCTCGGGTTTTGTAGTGACATGCACATTATCCTGCCTGTCACTGGTTTGAATTTCGGTAATAAAAAATTAAATTCATTTTCCATGAATATTCTAGATAGCGTAACAAGATATTATAAAACAATAAATGCATTTTCCACTAATATTTCAGATAACATAGTAAGATATACTAATGATATGTTCAGATAACCGAATATGACATAATTTTTAAACATACTAGACACATACATGCAATCTCCACAAAGAAATAGGGTTACCAACCCATGCAAACCATAACTCTCACATCATGTAACCCCCAAACGGTCAAAATACAGTCTGACTACATTCAAGACCGCCCAATCGGCGTGCAGAAGACAAACAAGTAGCTAGACCGACGTTGTGACAAGTCGATCAAGCATCATGTTCACCACAAAGTATGTGTTCCATCTCCTCCTTGTTGAACATTCTAAGGGTCTTGAGACCAAAAACCTGCAAGTTGTTAAAAATTATCAGTACTGGTCCTCTCCCAGAAAGAGGATGAACTACATTTGATCTAGTGAAAGTGAACATTCAACAGCAGTCTTAATTACTTTGCAGGCTGATGCATCAAAGATCTCGTAATCCTATCATGGAGAGATAAGCGTACAGGAACAACAGAAACCTGAAGAACTTCAGACAACCTGACTGTGGGTGGACTGAATACACTAGCTAGGCAGGTGCAAGTGGACACAAGGCGTCTGACAATCAGAATGCATTAGAGCAAGACGATATGGAATGGAATTCAAATCTTATGATCCAATTCAGCAACAATGCATGGCGTTGATCGTCTTATATAAGGTAGTTTTGGGTTGGTGTTTGGCCTAACTTTCAGATAAAACTTTGTACCTTCCCCATCCACACCGATGAGCATGATGATGAAGATTAGGTGCTTATTTACTAGACATGGTTAAATATTAGAGTTGCACTAGCCATAGGGATTGCAACTAGCACTTGTAGCGACAACAAAAGCGATGAAAGGGATGTTGCCATAGAAAATATTTAATCCTAGACATATTTACTAGGAAAACAGGATACAAATTGAGAGGCTTACTCTTCTTCTTGTTTGCAAAAATGGTGAAGGCATGTTGAGTATGAGAGCACCCAGGAGGATGATATGCTATCTGAATGTAGAAAAAAATTGATCAGCCCGATGCAAGTTCTATTTTTTATTACCTTGTGTTGTTTTTATTATAATGTAGCAGAAGGGAGTTTCAGGAAGGCCACTTGAGGCTTAGTTGCGATCCAAAGCAGCTGAACTGTCCTGTTCAAATACAGGAAGGACAGATTTGGTTGCTATTGTCCACGAAATCATTTAGGCAGGTCACCTTGCTATGCAATTTGGTCAGCATGGACAGAAGAATTCTCAATTTTCGAAATAATAATTATATAGTGTAAGCCACTCTTTTTTGTGCAAACCATGAGACTTTTGGTTTTAGAGTTACCTTTATGAAAAGTGAAATTGAATACAAATTGAAATTGAATAATTCATTCGCATATGCTTAAACCGAACAAAATCACATCTGTTTTTCACCTTCAGAGCTTCTATGTCAGTAGCTTAACGTCTACCAGTTTACAACCAACAATGATTTCTCTGAGTTATTAGCTTCACTGATAATTACTTCATTTTGATACTGACTTACTCGGGCTCTAATTAACTCTGAATGGCATCTGCATCTGCATGAGAGAATTTGAGCAACTAACCTGACATAATCTGCGATGGCTAAACACCAATGCAGTCCCATCAAATTGTGACTGGATTTCAGCCATCGGGAAAAAGCAGCTTTGACTCAGGTGGAAAACGATCAGCTCAAACGTTTTTAGCAGTGAAGTGGCCATGACACCTTTGTCACCACGCAAGTGGTTCAAGATAAAGGCAACGCTGAAGCTAGCATATGTAAAAGGCGACTCTCTAGGGACTCGAAGGGTCCACATAGTCTAATCGGAAGGCCACGACTGGTAATAACAATATGACCCTATTGAATAGAGTGGATCTAAGATCCATCTTGATGTTGTACTCAATGATATTGAGTAAGTATATAGGCTTATTTGTTGAAAAAATCAGATTAGAAATGATGTTGTAGAACAGTCAAAGTTAGCAAGATTATTTTTAATTAAAGATTTCTGGATCTTAGTTATTATTTATACACTCGGGATCTTTGTTGACATGCAAATACTCTTCTCCCTAAAGTTCCTTTGGAGACAAGAGTTTTTTAAAGAAAAGCTGTGGCTCTATTAAATTACATGGAGAAGTTGTAATTGGTCTAAGCTTGGTAGTTTAGCTCGATACATGCTGGAGTATAGAAGAAATCAAGAAAAAATGCTATAAGTATAGACTGTCTATTAGGAGCAACTACTCACAGGTGATGCGCTCCTAAACAAATGGTGCAATAGTAATTTGTAGTGTGGAAGATATACACATCTGTTATATGAAATTCCCTTCATGTTTACCTTCTTTTTGTCCTTTTTAGAGGCTTATATCTATACTTTGTTTGTGCGGACCTTTTTCTGAGGTGATATACATGACAACATGCATGGAGTAAGCATCTTTTCACGTGGATACACTCAAGAAAGATGTTCCGTAAAAAAACTTCTGTCTCATTAAATATATGATTTCCATTAGTAAAATTCTCCATATCCTAAAAAATTACCAAAAAATTAATCCGTAGCAACGCACAGGCACATGTGCTAGTCAACACTAATATTCAAAATATGTAGCAGAAAGCAGCATATCAGCCTAGTATAAACTCAGATTAACAATTTGCAGAGACAAAGAATCAAAGAAATCAAATAAACAGAAAAATTGCCACATACCTCATTCTGGGATCATGCATGCTTGATCAATTGGGTTGCAACCGTCTTTGTGCGTGAATCATGAACCTCCAGCGAGTCATCACCGCCATAGAAAACCCCAGATTCTGAGGCAACCTCTGTATTGATGATTTTTGACATGCTAAAAAAATACTTTGATATAGTAGTAAGTACAAAAAGGACTAGTTAAGTAACTACACTGTTAAAACATTGACATGCTAAAAAAAATACTTCGATATTCTGTTTGTTCTACATATATTTTGTAGACCACGGTATATAGTAATTTTTTTAGGTTGAAAGCATGCAAAGATTCTAAATACATTTCCTTCGGTTTCATTATCCTGGATTAAGTAACTAAATTACTATTCCAAATACCAAATTGCATTCAGAATTGTGCCTGGTGTGCAAGTCAGTATGTTATCTTCTGTAGTTCCACTTGTGTCTTGGTATGCAAAATTACTATCCCAAATGCCGAATCGCACTCAAAATGGTGCCTGGTGTGCAAGTCAGTATGTTATCTTTTGCAGTGCGTTCCATGTTCTATGCACGGTTCATGATAAAATCCAGCATTCTATCCGGTATGGGGTACTTACCAAGCTGTGGAATCCAAAGCTACAAACTGAAACTGTATAGTAACAGGGATGCAAAAGTGTTCACAAGTGATGATTCAGTGTATTGTACTGATATGTGAAATAGGACGCCCTAGCAACATATACGTGAAATAGGTGGCCATACATTCTTACTGGTATTTTATGTACACCACACAAAGTTCTATTCAGGAAAGACGTTATATGGCTGGTTTACTTGGCCGTCCTTATATCCCAGTTTTTCCATGAAATTTTGTGGATACATTTCTTTTATTAAGGAAATTACAAGAGCTTGGCCAGGATTATACTCATTTAATTCATAATCATCCCCAATTTAAGAGACCAATGTGTTGCTATGGGTAGTCTGATTTTTATTATTATAAATGCAAAATGATAAATAAGACACATCCTTTCTATCCTTCCAACTAAAAACATGTTCACGTAAAACTAATTCGACAAGCTGTGTCTTTTCTTGATTTCTTCTTCCAAAATGATTGCAATTAGTTGTCTTTGCTATGCATCACCATAGCTAAACTTGCCACTGACGATACCTTGATCTATTATCGTTTCAGCCGTCTCCATGTTGGACTATCCCACATAATCAAGTTTGCTATCCAATCGAATACATCATCAGCAATCGAATACACAGGCCAGCGTACGTACCTGGATGCATCCGACACCTCGCCTTGTCGGGCGAGTCAAGCATGGGACGCGTCGTCGACTGCGTCGGTGGCGGAGGCCTGGGACGCGTCGGCGGCGGTGGGCCTAGTGGTGCAGGGGAGGAAGCAGCGCAGCTCCGGGCAGTGCCTTCCTCGCGTCGGGGGGACAGGCGGCGGGGCGTTGGGATGCAGGGCGGCGTTGGAAGGCGTCCTCGCGTCGGGGGGACAAGCGGCGTTGGAGGGGCTGGCGGTGTTGGATGGGTGGCGGCGGTTGGGGACTGAATCGGGGATGGAGACGAGGGTTGGGGACTTGGGTAGAGGTCTCGTGTACCGATCCACGGTTGCTTACTACCGAATGTGTTTTTTTTAGCTGGACACGAATGTGTTTTCGTTACACACGAAAAAGTCATAGGAAAAATGAAAAAACTTGGATATACATATACATCCAAATCTAGACAAACTTATGTCATTTATTTTAGTACGGAAGGAGTATAAAACTTAGAAAAACATAAAATTCACGAAAATATAGGATAGTTCATAACATCTTGCGTCGAAACAAATTAGGTTTCGGTTTCATCATCATCAACAATCTTCTCAACGGTAGTCTTCATTTTCTTCCACGTATAGGTTAGACACCCTCGGAGTGACTGTGTCTTTTGAAGGGCCGTGTGATGGATAATGTAGTTTGATCCCTTTTTATAGGTCTGGAGTCTTGGGTAGTTTTGTCATCTTCATCCATATCTGGGTCATCGAATTGGTCATAATCATCTTCATCATGGACACCATCCACCCCTAGGTCTTGGATAGTCTTGGGTGATATCCTTTTTCCCCTTCTCATGACTACACGGAAAATAGTGACAAGTATATTTTGGGCCCTTCACTAATCGTACCATCCTCAGTGACAGGCATTCATAGACGCCCATCACTAAGTAATTTTTCAGTTCGGCCTGGCTCCGTAAAAAGTACTAGTGACAGTCAGTTTTATGCGCCTGTCACTAGTGTTCTGTACTAGTGACAGGCTAATCTTAGCCTGTCGCTAGGAATACATACTAGTGACGGGCAAAGTTATGCCTGTCACTAACCATCTGGAGGCTATAAGCCTTTCTGCAGTAGTGACTTTATTTAATGAACACTTCATTTAATAAACATATTAATATTTTATCCCTTGCAATATTTTGATACACTAAAACTATTTCGGCAGATTTATCAGAACAATTCTTGCGATGTCAAGTATTTTCTCCCGTGTTCCCTATCCACTCAAATGCGTCCATGAACCTTAAGTGTGTCTCTCTACGGGTTCGTGAACAAAGTGGACATGATCGAGACTCTCTCTGATTAATAATCATTAGCGGAACCTGGAGATCCATAATGACTCCCACTTATCCAATGATGAACTAGTGATCGTGTGAACCTCTTTCGCATTATTCAATTTCTTTTGTCTCGCGATATTTTACTTGTGCGAGACCCGATCATTTGGTATCATCCATACCTAGGTCAATCTCGTTACCGACAAGTACTCCTTTCTTGTTCTCGTGATATAACATTCTTAGTGATCTTATCACTTGTTTGCAAACTATGTCAATGCGATATCACCGAGAGGGCTCTGAGTATATCTCTCTATCATCAGGATGGAAAATCCCACTCTTTATCCATGAGTCTCAACTAACACTTTCCAAGTACTCAATGATATCTTTATAATCACCCTGCTATGGTGTGACGATTGATGGAATCAAAGTACTCTTCCAGAGTTAGTGATTGGCGTGATCTCATGGTCTAAGGATTAGAGTTAATTCGAATGAGATAGCAATTTAAACATAATGACATGATCGTATTACTATACTTTGCGAGAATGTTCATCACATCCACCAATATTGTGACCTCGTTATTAACAACATCCAATGTCATGATCAGGAAACCCTTAGCATCTGTTAATCAACAAACTAGTGTAATGAGAGGCATTACTATGAACATTTTCTTTGTTTATTAAACACACATGTATTAACGTTTCTGGTTAACACAATTATAGCATGGAAAATAAACATTTATCATAACTATGGAATAAGATAATAACCACTTTATTTATGCCTCTCAAGCATATTTCTTTCAGTTTCCCACTTACACTAGAGTCAATAATCTTATTTAAAAACTTGCACATTCAACACCTATGGCATTTTGGTGTTGTATATACACGTTTGCTAGTGGTAAACATAATCTCCAGATTTGACACTTTTAGGTGTGTGTGTATTTGCATGTCTTTTCGTCTCTACGTATCACTCATTCTCAAATGAGATGGCATTGTATAAATCAAGTCCTTTTGGTGAGACCTCAGTTCCTTGAGCTGGAAACACGCTGACACTATTGTCGTACAATAGATCTTAATAGTACTAGATCACTTGGAACTACACCTACTAGAGTAGTCTTATACTCAGCCTTCTGTTGTAGTATTCGTCACAATACTTAACCTTTTGGAACTCATCCAAATCATGGAACTTTCTTCCATCAAATTGTGCCACCTTAACCCATAGCCTAAATTAAGATAAACTTAATCTGTATCTTGTGACAAAACTAGTATCAATCTAACACTTTACAATGAACTATTTGTATAGTGCCAATGTAACACTTTACAATGAACTATTTATATAGTGCCAATGTAACACTTTATAATGAACTATTTGTCACTTTTACATATAGAATATATTCTTAGTTCTTCCAAAGATCATAAGGATATCCTTACTATCGTCCAATGATCATCTTATGAGTCACCCTGGTATATACTCATAACATTTAGAGCATAGGACATATCTGGATATGTACATATCACGGTATAATTGATTAAGATATTTATGTGATTTTACTCGCCAAGTGTCAAAACACTTGAATCTCGTTTATTAAGATATTCATGTGATTTTAGTCACCAAGTGTCAAAACACTTGAATCTCGTTTCACTCACCAAGTGTCAATACATTTGAATCTTGATTCAACCTTTTCCATGTAGTAAGAACCTTTCTCGTCGTTTCCATACTGAATTCATTCAGTATTTCATCTATGTACATTTGGCATAACCATATTAGTGTATCAATCTATCCAAATAGATTCTGACGCCAAATATTCTGGTTTTGCCTAAATCTTTCGTTTAAATCTAATTTTAATGAAATCCTTAACTTGTATCAATAAAAGATACATCATTTAGAATCAGCAATATGAATTATACATAATGTATTATAAATATGTCTCAACGCTCCCATTTAATTTCTTGCAAATGCGGGCACCTTCATCGTTTCTAATGAAATTAAACCTTTTAACAGTTTCATCACGCTGAAGATTCCAACTCCGCTATGCTTACTTTAACTATTGAAGTTTGTATGCATTTTTAGCATACTTTGATTTAACAAAACCCCTCGGATCGTGTCACGTACATGTCCTAGGTAACCATTCTATTAGAAGAATATTGTTTTGTTTATTCAACTATCATATACAACAATTGACATATGTAGCGATTGCTACACTAATCCGTCCTGACTAAATATCGCTATGAAAGATTGAATCTTGTCGTATTCAACTTCTTGAACATTGTCGTAAACTCTTTACCTACATGTCAACTATTTCATAGATATAAAATATTCATGTCTGTTTCTTTATAGATCCAAATATGACTGATATGGTTTATGCCTTTCAGAGTACCTTCCAAGTTCAGTAACTTGGTTTCTCGTGTATGGAATTATCACGGATTTTATGGCTTCAAGCCATTTGATAGAGTCAGGGCCCATCATCGCTTCTTTTAATGTAGTCAGTTCATCATTGTCAAACAATAATAATCTCAAATCTTAGTATTTGATTGTTTATCCCACCTACGGGGTTCAATAGGAACTTTGATCTCCATGACCAGAACCTTTGAGGCACGAGAGCCATGAGCATTATAACTTCCTCTGGGACACTTTCTGGCACTACGCAACTCAGCACATATAGCTAAGGTTCAATAACCTTATCAAAGTTCTATATATTGTCCTCCCACTTAACTATTCGCAAAAAATTCCTTCTTAAGGAACTTGACATTCTAAGTGAAAAACACTTTTGTCTTCGGTGTTATAGAGCAATACCCAACTGTTACTTTGGGATAACTTACAAAGACGTGTTTATCCGACTTTGGTTGTAATTTTTTTACTTATGCCTAGCAAACCAAATTTTAAGAAAAGACAACTTGGGTTTTATCCCAATCCATAACTCATATGATGTCATTTTAACGGATCACGATGGAGCTCTTTTTGGTGTAAAAGTGGTAGTCACTAAAGCTTAATCTTCAAAATATAATGGCAATTTTATAAATAACACCATTGATCCTAACATGTCAAACATGGTTTGATTACATCTCTCGAAT
The DNA here is from genome assembly GCA_023614405.1 of Avena insularis. Classification (NCBI taxonomy): domain Eukaryota; kingdom Viridiplantae; phylum Streptophyta; class Magnoliopsida; order Poales; family Poaceae; genus Avena; species Avena insularis. The sequence continues at coordinate 374,882,220 of CM042689.1, forward strand.
ACTCCATACTCCTATGGTTTATTGCGAAACATAAATCCATGAAACGATTCCTTGAATCTCAGGTGTTTTTGCTAAACTTGTAACTCAAATATTTTCCTTTATGATCCAATCATAAATTCTTTATTTTCTCGTTACAATGATTTTTCACTTCATCTTGAAATCATTTGAATATTTTCAAATGTTTTATACTTCTCTCTGATTAAGTAAATATACATATATTCACTCAAATGTTTGTCCAAAGTATATGAAGTTTGAATAATTCACCACATATGGCTACAAATAATGGACTATATATATCAATATGCACAATGTCCAATAAGTTAGTTGTTCTCTCCTCTTTGGCCTAAGAACGAAATTTAAATCATTTTCAGGAAATTCTCACAAGCGTCAATTGATTCAAAAATAAAAAAGACTCCAAAATTCTATCAACATGGAGTTTCTTCATGTTTTCTTTCCAATATGATTTAAACTGCAGTGTTACTCATAAGTGATCTTCTAATCATTCGTCTTATAAAACTTTAGCATCATGGTTTGTGGACGTGATTTATCCAACTAGATTTATAAGAGTTTATCCATCTTCAGTGGAATACAATTATTATTTCAACAACCATCGTCCTCATAATAGCAGAATATTAAAAACAAATCTTGAAGGCAAGATTTGATGTCAACGAGAAACATAATAACACTTTATTTGTTTTCGATGAACATCATCACATATTCTCTTGCTAGTTACTTAGGTCATTGTAGTTCATGATCTGTGTTGCTTAGAGTGACATTTCACACCAACCAATTGCGTATCCAATACCCAAGAACTACATTGTTTAACAAGCAAAGAATACACCCATAACGTGTATATCATCTATATACCTAAGCTGGACATTTCTAGTTTTTTCTTTTCCTACCAAATATTTTCTATATTCTCTTTCAGCATTTCCTTTTCTTTTCAAAAGAATCTATCAACATCAATAGTGGTACCATACATATGACATATAGTTCAAAACGTGTATAGTCGAATACTAATACCTTTGGATTTGCACTTTGAAGTGGATCACGATTATCAAATGTTTGGCATTCTTTCAAATTTAATTCCTTTTAGTAATCCTTTTAATGTAGTAGACATTTTACCTACATCTTCTATCCATGCTTATCATTACAACTTTCATGATCAAGCTACTATATCTCATAAGGACGAATCGCGAATATGATGGTAATTCCTAAAACCTTTTGGGTGATCAGGGCACCTAGCATCTCCAACCTTTGCACATTCTCATACAATACAAGAATATGTATTTTATTAAATTACACTCTATCATATTGCAACCAAGACATTGTTTTAGATATCATGATATCTTGTACATATGATGGTTTCTGAAACAATTTTTAGCTCCTAGATAACATTGATATTTATAACAATTTTTCAATATCAAGAATCATGGAGGTAAGCATGATACTTAGATACTAATGCTGGAATTTGTTACTCTTGATCCAATACTAATTATCGAATTTCACGGAGTAAGTGAGGTTTCGCTGAAAGTTTGCAATAGTACTTTTAACTTTAGATTGATACTCATAAAACAATATGATACCAGTTCGTAAAGTAAAAACCCAGAATTCTATAGTTCTATTATCTCAATTATAGCTAAATACAAAGTAGTAAACAAATGCCAGTGACTATAATGAACTATACAAATTCACTTTGATTTATTAGTTATGATAAATTGAGTTCAAATTAATCCAAATTACTAAATGAACTCCTACTCAAAACAAAATCCCTCGAGTTGTTTTTGTGATTACATGAACCAGATCCACTACATCAAGACCGATCATCACGTGAGTTGATGCAGCTTGAAAGGAGAGCATCATATGGACATCATATCAACTATATGACTCATGCTTTACCTCTCGGTTCGTGTTCCGAGGCCATATCTATACATGCTAGGCTCGCCTAGTGAGAACCTTAATACTCGCGTATGTAAAACTGTCTTACACCCGTTGTATGCGAACATAGAGTCTATCACACCCGATCATCATGTGGTGCTTCGAAATGACGAACTTTCTTAACAATGCATACTAAAGTAAGAACACATTTTTATTTTGATATTATAGTGAGAGAGATCATCTTATAATGCTACGGCCAAGATCTAAGCTAGACATAAGCACAAATAAGATGCAAACAAACATCATATATAAAAGTTATATGAGATGGTTCTAGCACTTGATCACTATCTTGTGCATCATGGTATGATATCTATCATTTCTTTTGTGTAATGCCAAGGTCTATGGCGCTCCCACTTACTTTGTTATAATTATCGAGAGTATCTTACCATATTAAAATTATAATATTTACCATATCATGACACATGCCCAACAAAAATAAATCTAGACGCTTCTAATTTATATTTGCATATTTTATGTGGCTTAGGGCTTTCGAAGATAGAACCTTTCTTACCAACGACCATGGAACCACAACAATGATAATCAAATTATTCGCAACCCGTTGTAAATCAGATATCAACTATAGTGGGAGAGATAGATACCTGCTAGCCATGTATGCAAAACTAGTTGCATGTCAAGCGTGGAACAGGTCTCATGTGCGAGGACATGTAAAGTTAGTTCGGGTCGCTTCATCCCACTATGCCGCTAATATACAAAATAGATGAAGGATGCAATAACATGATCACCAGTGCCCACATATTCATATGTGTTTTCTAAACGTACAAAGCATCTATGCATAGACTTGGCTCTGATACCGCTGATGGGGTTTGTTGCATAGAAAGCAAAATAAATCCTACGATTACAACTGCTAAGATCGAATCTAGGTGATACTTGTAACAGTTTCAGAAGGACTCACCCTTGAAAACCGTAAGCGGGATAACGTTCCCGCAAACAAACGTGGATGGTGTAGAATGTACACGATCGTCCTCAAGGACGCTATGGTGATCAGATCCACAAATGGAAGTGCCTCCATAATCGATCACACGTTCGGCGTGGCGACGACCTCTGTCCCTTGCTCTAGTTGGGTAGCGGAAGTAGTGGATCCTTAGGAACTCCAACAACACTACGACATGGTGGTGGTAGTGGTGGAAAAGATCTAGAGCAGGGCTTCGCCTAAGCACATTACTCGCGAATAGTGGAACAACTAGCAAGGGGGAGAAGATACAAACCAAAGAGCATATGAGAGGGAATGGAATGAGTGTGTGAGAGAGGGGTCACGCCACCTCGTTTTATAGGAGGAAGGGCATCCCCTCCCATGGCCGATGGCCAAGAGGGTGCCCCCACCTCTTCCCTCATTGATGTGGGTGGACACTCCACTCACAATTATTCATCTCCACTTTCTACCATTAAAGAATTTTAATTCACTTTGTTTAATGCTACTCAATTTAATGAAAACCTCATTTAATAAGTACTTCATTTAATAAACACTTTATTTAATGAACACTTCATTTAATGAACACATTAATATTTTATCCCTTGCAATATTTTGATATACCAAAACTATTCTGGTAGATTTATTAAAACAATTCTTACGTTGTCTAGTATTTTCTCCTGCGTTTCCTATCCACTCAAATGCGTCGACGAACCTTAAGTGTGTCTCCCTATGGGTTTGTAAACTAAGTGGACATGATCGAGACTCTCTCCGATCAATAATCATTAGTGGGACCTGGAGATCCGTAATGATTCCCACTTATTCAACGATGAACTAGTGATCGCGTGAACCTTTTTTGCAGTAACCAATTCCTTTTGTCTCGCGATAGTTTACTTGTCCGAGATCCGATCATTTAGTATCATCCATACATAGTTTGATCTTATTACGGAATGTTTTCTCATCCCCGTGATATAACATTCTTAGTGATCTTATCACTTGTTTGCAGGCTATGTCAATGTGATATCACTGAGAGGGCTCTGAGTATATATCTCTGTCATTAGGATGGAAAAATCCCACTCTTTATTCACGAGCCTAAATTAACACTTTCCAAGTACTCAATGACATCTTTATAATCACCCTGTTATGGTGTAACGTTTGATGGAATCAAAGTATTTTTCCAGAGTTAGTGATTAACGTGATCTCATGGTCTAAGTATTAGAGTTACTTCGAATGAGATATCAATGTAAACATAACGACAAGATTGTATTACTATACTTTGGAAGAAATGTTGATCACATCATTCCACCAATATTTTGATCTTGTTATTAACAACATCCAATGTCATGATCAGGAAACCCTTAGCATATGTTAATCAACAAGCTAGTGTAATGAGAAGCATTACAAGGAACCTTTTCTTTGTTTATTAAACAAACATGTATTAACGTTTCTGGTTAACACAATTATAGCATGAGAAATAAATATTTATCATAAACATGGAATAAGATAATAATCACTTTATTATTGCCTCTCGGGCATATTCCTTTCACAAGCTGGGCCTTATGCAGGACGAAACAGTAACATATCGGAAAGTTAACAGGTTGCACCTGGGTTGCAAAGTGATGGGATCATTCAATCAGCGCGGGCCTCTGGCTAGGCCGAAAACAGTAACAAGTCATCTTCTTATTGGGCTTGTCTCATGGGCCGACCCACTTAATAATTAGCAGGCCTTGGTTGGACCTTGGCTTCATCCATGGCTTTGTGACCGTTAACGATGGTAACCGGCCATTAACGTTGCTTGCCACGTGGCATTTGGCACATCAGCAGTCAACAGGGCTGGTGAAACCTATCTACCACGACACGGATTTCTGTGGTTCAAGGGTGTGATCTGTCACGGTCAGGAAAAAACCCGTGGTAGATTTTTTGGTGACGGGGCTTTTACCATGGAGGCCATCCATCACGGAAGACTTTTCCACCATGAAAAACGGGCCTTCAACCACGAAAATCCTCCGTTGTAAAAGGCAACATTTCTTCTAGTGTATATTTTACGTTATTATTATTCTATTCTTAAGTTTTATTTAATTTTTACTAATACAAAACCTTGTGTTGGCAACCACACGGTAGAGTTTGGGACACAAGATACTTTGTTTTGTACGTTGCTAGAAGAGGAAAAAGATAAGTTTATGCAATTCCTCGAGAGTTCGATATAAACCCCCGAGTTACACCTTGTGGGAAAAAGACGCTTGCTACAACACTCCACACTTGGAGTCCCAACGAGTTGGTACACACATAGTTATTGCCGTCAATCACCATCAAGATTTATAATAAATAATCATCTACTATGGAGCATAATTTTAAGTTGAACAACCATTGTTCTCATAAAATCATAAATATGTAACAATTACTAATTAAGATCTTATAATAAATCTCAAATGTTAGGTAATATGTCGATGGCGAACACAATAACACTTTATTTTTTCCTGACGTCCATCATCACCCCATCCTTTTTCTAGTTACTTAGGTTATTGTAGTTCTTGTATTGTGTTACTTTGTATGACACTTCGTACGAACCAATCCGGTATCTAATATCAAAAAATTACAATGTTAAATAGCAAAGAATACATCTATAACGTGTATATCATATATATATATACTCTTAAGCTGGACTTTTCGGTATTTCTTTTTTGCCATATACTTTTGTAATTTCTCTTTTGATTTTTGATCTCTTTGCAAAAGAAGCACTCAACATCAGTAGTGGTTCCACCTTCAATGGCACATAGTCCTAGGCATGTTAGTCATGTACTAACACCCTTTAATTGGCACCATTGACGTTTATGTTTTATTCACTATCATCACATGATTAGCATTCTTACGGATTCTACTCTTAGCATTCTTTAAGTATGGTAAACATTTTTTCCCATACTTTCTATCCATCATATCATGACAACTTCATGATTAACCTACTATAACTCGAAGGAGGGATGTGAGAATAATATTAGTGCCCAACAATTTGGGTGGTCGATGTGTCTAACATCTCCAATCTTCGCATACACTCATACAATACGAGCATATGTTGTCACACCGAATAATTCTCAATCATCTTGCAACCAAACAAGGTTTTAGATATCAACTATCTCTCACTCCTTGCGTGTTTTTGAAACAATCCTTTCAACTCCTAGAACACTTCAATTTTCAAAACAACTTTTGAAGATCAAGTTTCAACAATGCAAGTATAACACTAGAAAATAAATTAAAATCATTTGTGTTGAATTAATACAACTTATTAAATCATATGGAGCATATGAGGTTTGCCGAAAGTTTCCAATATGACTTAATCTTTAATTGTCATTCTAACAATGCGCTACTAGTTTGTAAAGTAACTACTAGATATATATAGTTTTTTCGATATCAATTAACAAGCTAAGTGTATGGCAGATAGCAGATTCCAATAACTACTACAAAGTATGAAATTTTCACTTAGATTAATAGTTCATGATTTATGCACTATCAAATTAACAACTTAATTATTTTGTAACTCTCACTAAAATCAATAGCCTCATAATTAATACTTACTGATTCAAGATCCGTGTTTTACCCACTCAACATAGATATGACACCTCATGCTAGGGAGTAGAACCGGTAGATTTCTCAAACCAATCACATCACATCACTATATGATTCTTGTTAATCTTTCAATTTTTGTGTTGCATACTCTAGATGATCTAGGTATAGATGATCTAGGTAGTATATTAATGAAACCTTAGTACACCAACTATGCGAAAAAATCACATACACACTATGGTCATAGCCGGGACACCAATGTGACATGACATGCACTCGTTACGAAAACCATGTGATGTGCCCCTAACTTAAGGATAACATCTTAAACTTGATAATTTTTAAGCGAGGGATCATCCTATTTATTATGAGTAACACACAACAAATAAAATGAAAAAAATTAACATCGCATGAAATTCATATTATAGTGATACGTTATAGCACTTCACACCAACGATCTTCATCATCAACGTCTTTGGCTCCAGCGACTTTTTCACCGTCGTATCCTTACTGCTATAACTATTGCTACTCTTATCTAATGAAATAAAACAACTACAACTATTACAATAACTAGATCTCTCTCTACATCCCCGGGACACGGTTGTTAGGCAGGGCGTTTGACCGTACATATACAACAGGTCAACAAAAGTACAGTAGCAATAGCATACCTAGGAGTTTATGAAAGCCTAGGCACCGCTACTCCTATCTTACAACGCTGATGAGCCACCGTCCGCTAGATTGGAACTCCCGCCGACGTTGGCACCTGGCATCTTACGCTTCCGTACATAGCTCTGTCGCGGCGAAGGGACGGACACCATCTCCTTTTCCCTATCTCGGTGTCTCCATGAGTTACAAGAGGACGGGCGAAGTTGCTGGCATCCCATTTTCGCCAGTCTTGGCTCATGAGTAGACAAACAGCCAAACCGGTTGATCGAGTTTTATCTAGCTTCCTAAACATGAGCACCCCAAATATATACATTAGAACATGATGGACCAAGATGGCCCAACTGAACTTATACACGTAATTTCTACATTTCTAGCCAATTTTTCAGCTAATTCTTATTGTTCGAGATGCATACATCACCGGGAGATAGACGGAGTGCTGGTAAGTGGCGACGACAAGCCCGGATACGTGGCTAGGGTGTCCATACGGTAAATCCACCCCATGTATATTGGACATTCTCGTGTGTACATGCAATTGTAGCATATTAATCTCTTATCGTGTGTACGTATCGTAACATGTATAGGCAAACCTACCAAACTCTAGGTCTATGAGTACCATATCGGTAGAATGTCATTCGGTAATCCAGACCGAGGTAGGTAGGCATAACTATGAAGCTAACATATTCACAAACATCCACGATAACCATGTAAACCCCAACCGATATGTTCTAAATCACAAGCTGGTGTTCATTGGTTCATATGGTGGTTTCAATCCCCACCACAAAGTTGTAGTTTAAGTGCGAGAACATATCCTGAAGGTGTGCGTCCCTCGTACACAAGTGAGCGTGTATGAAGTATGACTGTACAAAGTACATTAGAACACATTCCTCTAAAACAAATAGAAATATATTTCAACTACATGAGCCCATAACAAGGAATCCCGAGACTGAGATTCAGTTAAAAGTACCGTATTATTTGAACCCTGGTTGTTACTTACCATATTTCTATGTTGAAACAATAAATATATTTTTACTTTATAACATAAAAGAGAGAGAGCAACCGGACACCAGCATCGCTTCCTGACGGTGAAGTCGGGAAATCGCTATTGCAAAGGCTTCCAACAAGTCATCCCAAAGGGAGGAGCTGGGGTTGAGACATCCAGGAGAGGGGACTAAGGCGTCGGCGGACAAGCGGGAGACATCTTGTGGGAACGGTGGAGGCGGAGCGGCGGGGAGGCATCTCGTGGGCACGGTGGAGATGGGAGGCAAGAAGGCCAGTGGCACTCGGGAGTTAGGCACGAGGCAGTGCTAGGAGTCATGAATGAAGAGGAGAGAGGTGACGGGAAACCTATGGAAAATATGGATGGAACAATGATCACGTGATATTTAGGGGTATCACTCACGCAAGGCCGACCTTCCGAAAGGTCACGTATGTGTCACCCACGTGTCAGGCTAGCTCGAACGATCAGGACGCGTTCCACCTTTTTTCGTTTTCCCTTTTCGTGCTGCGTGTTTTACGGCTCGGCTTCGCCTCAAATCAAATCGTCTACGGCGCATCAAATTTTCATAAACGCATTGAAGGGGGTGCATTGATTGTAGTGCTCGTTTTTCACCCCCCCAATTTGGGGTAGTGCGTTCTATGGCTTGGCTTTTCCTCGAATCAAGGCGCCTACGGCGTATCAAAGTATAGAAGTACAAGTGTACTAAGAGGCAAAGTATACTAAAGTAAAAGTGACGTGGGGTTAACATGTCAATACCCATGGTTGATGGACTTGGGTTTAAGGGAGAGGGGAGTGCTAGAAGCTTCGTTCGGCTAACATGCAAGCAAATCAGGGACATGAAGTTTACCCAGGTTCAGGCCCCCGGAGGGAAATCCTACTCCTGCTTGTCTGCTTTTGATTATTGAAGGAACCGAAGGTTTACAGGGTGCCTCGATGGCGGTGGTGCACACATGCAATCTAGCAGTGTATGAACTAGGGTTTTGTGATGTCCTCCTCGTTGCTCCCTTCTGGCCTTTATATGCGGAGGCCATGTCTCGGGATAGAAGAGCGAGTCAGTTACAGATTAGGGCTTTACTCTTTAAAGTTCTTATCTATTCTTTACCATGTCCTCCAAGGAGTTGCGCCTCCATGGGCTTGGGCCACCCGAAACTTTATGGGCTCTGTTTACACGTAGGCTTCTCTTGGGCCGGACCACATTGGCTAATCCTAGGTACCCGTAGGGCATACCCATGTCAGTAGCCCCCGAGTGTCCATCCAAATCATAGATTTGGATAGAGACTATGCAGCCTTCAAGTGCGCAGAAGTGTTTATTTTATCATCTGAAATTTTTATCGGGTCTTATTAGTCAGGTCATAGGGATAGTTGATCTGCATGCCTGATTCATCCGACGGATCGGGATCAGTTAATTACCTTTAGGCAAAATAACGCTATCTACTTAAACTCGAGTCTCCGGAGTCGAATTCGGAAAGTTGCTAGTGCAATTCGACTCATGCCGTGGATGCCTTACAAAGCCGAATTTCAGTGTTCTATTTGTGCAATAGACACGTTCGTCGAGGCTTTTTCAACACACTTGTAGGCACGACATGTTTCTAGTATAGCGCAACAGGTGTGTTGTCAGGCCTTTAGATTGTATCTACAGGTCTTATCTTCACATTGTAAACACGACATCCGAATATTTTGTCACCATGGTGGTGATTCGGGTAGCCAAGGAGATGTAGTCTCTTTACAAGGCGATTGTAGTTGATAAGAGGCGAAGTCACCAAAATCTTCGGTTGCTCGTGATGCTATGATACGGATGTAGTCAACGCAATTTTTATGAGGATTTTAATGCATTTTTCCTTCTTTTTATAGGGTGCGTGACCAGCGCTCCCTATGGGAGTAACCCCCCGAGTGCCTATTCGAGTCGTAAACTCGAGTGGGGACTTTGAACTTCTGCGACTACTGTCGATGGCCATATGTTATTGATTGTGCTTCCAGTACTCCGTATGGGAGTAGCCCCGGAGTCCATAATCGAATCGTGGATTCGAAGAAGGACTCGAGGCGTACTTCGCTTGCGCCTGCAAATGATGGGGTAAATACTGGACCCGGAAAGTCCTCGGGTGCGCGACCAACGCTCCTGTTTGGAGTAGCCCCCAAGTATTTGTCGAGTCGTAGACTCGAGCAAAAACTTAGTTAGTCAAAGAAAAATTACCATTGTACACTTCCATCTTGTGTTAATAGTGTGCACGCTGATGCCATTAGTGCTGACGACTAGTGAGCTCAGCCGCTGGTGTGAGCGGTGCTGATGGGTTTGGACGGGTGTGGGCCCCAAGGTCTGACCGGGATTTGACCAGTCACGCGTAAATTGGGGTATTTTAACCGTGTCTCCTTGATTTCCGCGCGGTGTGGAGATCATGCAACGACGGTTCATTTTGCGTGCCGCCACATGTCTACGCCGATGCTTGCCATGCGTCAGAGGGTGAAATTTGAGCCACAAGATTGCATCTCTTCTCTTCTTAAGTAGAAGTTTGCGGCCGTAATTTTATTATTCTACCTCATCTTCTTCCTTGCACCGATGCCTTCACTTATCTACCCCACATCATTGTTCCTACCCTATCTCCTTGCACTACACGTGATCAAATCATTTCCCAGATCACTCTTGCGATCTCTACGTAGGAGAAGGATGGTGAATAAAAATAAGGTTGCTAGTATTAGATCGAGCGCCACCTCTGCTACCCCCAAGAAGAAGGGTACCAGAACTCACGTCACCAATGGCTCATGGTGGTGCTCCGAGCTGAGGGCTTCCGAACTACGACCTCTTCGCCAAGCCGGACTTACCCTGGTGAGTGAGGCTGATTGTCAGGTTCCAGGTCCAGAGGTAATCCCCGATCCTTGAAGGAGTTATGTCCTAGAGGCAAATAATGAAGTGTATTATTTGATATACCTCCTGTATGTTCATAATACGTTTCATACTGTGCTATAACTGTGTTATACGAAACGTTAATACACGTGTGGTATGTAAACAAACCGTGTCTCTAGTTACCTCTAGTGAACTAGTTCATTGGTCATGAGGATGGTCTATGTTTCGAGATCATGGGCATTTATGCCAACTGACAATGAGGTCATATTATTAGTTGAATAACATGATAGACAAACATCCGACCGTTATATCGTAATGAGATCTAGTTACAAAGTTCACCATTGATGATAAAACACAGAGAACCTCGCAACCTGATCCTTTGACTGTGAGGTAATGCAAATCACCATTCTGGAAGAAGCTTAGATGGTTATCAGGAATCATCTTGTAACAGGGTGATCAAAAAGGTGCCACTCAGGTTTTCCGAAGGAATGCGTAGAGGAGTACATATCAAGACCAGGATTTGTCTAGTCCATGTAACGGACAGATACATGTGGCCATCTTGGTGACGTTGCATTAATGAAGCTTGCAAGCATGTGACTAGGTCACGGAATGCAACGACATGAGAACGAGAAAACAAGTTCATCGGTAACAAGATCGAAGTAAGGTATAGAGATACCGAAGATCAAGTCTCGAATGAATTAGGTATCGTATGACAAAGGAAATGGGGAACGACTATCTCACGGTTCGAGCGATTGTATTCGTGAAATGCACGGGGGTCACATGGCCATCCAGGTCCCTCTATTGATCATTGATATGAGAGTGGTCTCTATCATGTCCAGAGTGTTTCCGAATCGAAGGATGTCACGCTTAAGGGTGGGGACGCTTAGGGTAGATGAGGTATCGTATGAGAAATAGAAAGAGAGAGAGAAACCGGAATAGTTTCGGTAACATCCGATGGAGATCGGAAGGGGTCCGGAAGATGTTCCGGAGTGAAGAAATAATATAATATGTGTATTTGAATGTTAATTGGAGAATTAATATTAAATATATATTTTATTTTATTTTTGAAGGCACTATATTGCTAATGGGCCTCACCCGAAGGGAGGCCCAAGTGGGGAAGGCGCCTAGGGAGTGGGGGCCAGCCGGCCTAGGGCTAGTGGGCCGCCCCAATGGGGCCCACATAGGGCCGGCGGCTGCCCCAAGGTGTCCGGCGAGTGTGGGAATAGTCCCACACCGCCTGGCCCCTGGGTGGTGCGCCCCCTCCTACTATATAAAGGGGTCCCCCTGCCCTTAGAAAACACCCATTCCTCTCATTCTCTCTCTCTCATCTGCTGAGGTCTTCCCCGTAATATTGGGGAGGACCTCGTGGTTGAGTTCTCCACCTTCACACTGCCGTCGTGTGATCGGTGATCCGACATCTACTTCTTCTGTTGCTCGGCTGGATCGAGCCAGCTTGACGCCCACTACACGACGTGTGATTTAACTTCGGAGGCACCACACTTGGGGTGCTGCTCGTCTTCATCAATATACGCCTTCCTGCGTAAGGCGTGCCTCTCTCTGCAAAGGTATGAATACTGTATTACTTCTCCGTTACTTATGTCTACATAGTATAGATCCTGGTATTAGTGTTCGAGTAGATAGAATTTTTTTGTTTTCTGCTACGGAACCCCTTCAGTGGTATCAGAGTGGGTCTATGGGTAGACATGTCGTACGGATAGAACACATAGAAATATGTGGGCATTGTTTCTCTAGTTGCTACCCTCTTTAGTGTTATTGTTCATATCGCAACACTGTTTGATGAAGCGGCCCCCAACCGACCTCACGTGGTGATTCACGAGACTGGTCCACAAATCAAAGTGGCTTAGGGGTGTCTGCCTCTACAGTAGTTGATATGGCATTGACACTGGAGGGCCCTGAAAAGGGAAGAAGAACGGCAATCATTGAATCCATGTTGTGGCTCGACGTTCGTAGGTGGGAAGGGGTTCTACTGCGAAAGCCCTAAAGCCGCATAAAACATTCAATAGTCAATATAGAAGCGTCTATCTTCGTTATTGCATAGGGGCAAGTATTATAACATGGCAATGACAACTTTATGAAACTCTCATTGAAGCTATTGATGATGATTACAAAGCTATAACCATGTCATAACACTTCACTTTATAAGTATTACTTATTATGCTAGTATACTTACTAGACGGTAGCATGATAAGATAATCCCTCGTAGTATTCCAGTTATCGTATTCCCCTTGTGTGTGCACCACCAAGAAAGTTCTTCGGTATGAGGCCGACCGTGATGATCGGGGGTCATACATATCTACGTTCGCATACAGTGGGTGCAAGCCATGTTGCACTGCGAATACACACGAGTTAGAACTGGCGAGCCTAGCATGTACAGACATGGCCTCGGAATACAAGAGAGTGAAAAGTCGAGCATGAATCACATAGTTGATGTGATCGACATTAGGGAATGTCCACCTTTGATGCTGCACTGATGGCCATGATGATCGAAGGAGGTGCAGGGGATAGGGATCACGTGATCACTAAACGAGTAGAGGGATGTTCGTTTAAGTGGGAGTTCCTTTATTAAAATTTGAACTCATTATTATGAACATAGTCTAAACACTTTGCAAATCCTTTGTAGATGTCTCGCCCACACACCTTCAACCTAAGCACTTTCCTCGAGAAGGACAAGCTGGAAACTGATGGAACCAACTTCACCGCATGGTTCCGCAATCTTAGGATCCTCCTAGTCCCCTACAAGTTGACTTATGTCATCGAGGCTGAGATTCCGGCTAAACCTGCAGATTCTGCCTCTCAGGATGAAAAAAATGTCTAGCAGTCCAAGGCGGACGATTTCTCGCTCATCCAGAGTGGAATGCTCTATGCCATGGAGCCGGAGCTTCAAAAGCGTTTTGAGAAGATGAATGCTTTTGAGATCATTGAAGATCTCAAAGCCGTCTTTGCTCCGCAGGCTTGTGCAGAGAGGTATGATGCTTCCGAGCTCTTCTTCTCTGCTAAAATGGAAGAGCATAGCAGTATTAGTGAGCACGTGGTCAAAATGTCTGGCTACGTTAAGCGCTTAAACGCCCTGGATTGCAAAATCCCGGAGGAGCTCGCTATAGATAGGGTACTACACTCGCTGCCCCTAGCTATAAGAGTTTCGTGATGAACTACAACATGCAAGGGATGATTAATACCCTTGCTAAGGTGTTCGCCATGCTCAAGACTGCTGATGTTGAAATCAAGAAGGAGCACACATTGTTGATGGTCAACAAGACTGCCAACTTTAAGAAACCAGGGCAAAAGGGAAAAGGTAAGGGTAAGAAGTCTAAGAGGGATGGCAGGTTTGTTCCTAGCACCCCAAAGACTGCGAAGCCCGGCCCTAAGCCCGGCATTTCGTGCTACTACTGCAAAGGGGATGGGCACTGGAAACGCAACTGCCCTAAATACCATGAAGACAAGCGAGCTGGCAAGATAGCCATCCCGGACAAAGGTATATATGATATACATGTTATTGATGTATTCCTTACAAGCGCCAGGAGTAACACCTGGGTATTTGATACCGGATCTGTTGCTCACATTTGTAACTCTCAGCAGGATCTGCAGAGTAGGAGGCGCTTGAGGAAGGACGAGGTGATGATGCGCGTCGGCAATGGTTCGAGAGTCGAAGTGATGGCCGTCGGCACCCTGCATCTCCGTCTGCCGTCAGGATTATTGTTGGTTTTGAATAAATGCTATTATGTACCCGCACTGAGTATGAATATTGTGAGTGGGTCTTGCTTGTTGCAAGACCATTATTCGTTTAAATCAGGAACAAATGGTTGTTCAATTTATATGAATGATAATTTCTATGTTCATGCTCCTGTATGTGATGGCTTATTCCTACTTGATCTTGATTGTGATACACACATCCATAGTGTTAATGCTAAATGTTGTAAGCGCAGTGATGATAATTCCATGTACATATGGCATTTCCGTCTTGGTCATATTGGCATAAAGCGCATGAAGAAGCTTCATTCAGAAGGGCTTCTTGGATCTTTGGATTTCGAATCCCTTGATACATGTGAACCATGCCTCATGGGCAAGCTGACCAGGACACCATTCTCCGGAATAGTGGAGAGAGCTGTAGACCTATATGGGATCATACATACGGATGTATGTGGACCAATGAGTGTCTCAACACACAATGGTTATCGTTACTTTGTTACCTTTACTGACGAATTGAGCAGATATGGATATATCTACTTGATGAAGCACAAGTCTGAAACCTTTGAAAAGTTCATGGAATTTCAGAAAGAGGTAGAGAATCAACTTAACAAGAAAATCAAGCACCTTCGATTGGATCGGGGAGGCGAGTATTTGAGTTATGAGTTTAACATGCACTTGAAGGACTATGGGATCATCCCACAACTTACGCCAAATTAACACCACAAACAGAATGGTGTGTTTGATCAGAATCGAACCCTATTGGATAGTGTACGGTCCATGATGTCTTTAACTAATTTGTCTGTGTCTTTTTGGGGATATGCATTAGAAACCGCCGCTTTCAGTTTAAACCGAGCACCATCCAAATCAGTGGAGACAACCCCATATGAGATATGGCATGGACAAAAGCCAAAGTTGTCTTTTCTGAAAGTTTGGGGATGTGAGGCATATGTTAAGAAACTGCAGCCTGACAAACTCGAACCCAAATCGGAAAAATGTATCTTTGTAGGATATCTAAGGGAAACTATTGGATATACCTTCGACAATCAAGCCGAAGGCAAATCGCTTGTCGCAAAAACCGGCACCTTTCTCGAGAAAGAGTTTCTCGCAAAAGGGGTGACTGGAAGGAAAATTGAGTTAGATGAAATTATTGATCCTTCTCTCCGTATTCCGAGTAGCACAACGGAAGCTGTTCCGAAACCGCTCTCTAACATGGAGAAAGAGTCCATTGGTGCCGATCAACACAATGACGTCGAGACTCCTGAGGTTCGCAGGTCTACAAGGGTTCGTGCCACTCCAGATTGGTACAGTAGCCTTGTAATGTCTGTCATCTTAGATGATCAGGAAGAACCTGCAAACTACAAAGAAGCCATGGGTAGTGCTTACTCCGAGAAATGGCTAGAAGCCATGAAATCAGAAATAGGATCCATGCATGAAAACCAAGTTTGGACCTTGGTGGATCTTCCAGAAGGTCGCAAGGCCGTGGAAAATAAATGGATCTTTAAGAAAAAGACAGATGCGAATGGTAATGTAACCATTCAGAAAGCTCGACTTGTCGCAAAGGGGTTTCGACAAATTCAAGGAGTTGACTACGACGAGACTTACTCTCCCGTAGTGATGCTTAAGGCTATCAGGATTTTAATAGCAATTGCTGCACATTTTGACTATGAAATTTGGCAGATGGATGTCAAGACCGCGTTCCTCAATGGTCACATTGATGAAGAGTTGTATATGATGCAACCAGAAGGTTTTGTTGATCCTAAGGATGCTGGAAAGGTATGCAAGCTCCAACGGTCCATTTATGGGTTGAAGCAAGCATCTCGGAGCTGGAACCAACATTTTGATCAAGTGATCAAGAGTTTTGGATTTGTCCAAACCCAACAAGAGTTCTGTGTTTACAAGAAAGCGAGTGGGAGCTCGGTAGTTTTCTTAGTAGTATATGTGGATGACATATTACTCATGGGAAATGATGTGGATCTTATGAATAGCATAAACACATATTTGAGCAACCAATTTTCCATGAAGGATCTAGGTGAAGCTGCATACATATTAGGAATCAAGATCTATAGAGATAGATCAAGGCACCTAATAGCATTGAGTCAGAGTACTTACATAGATAAGATTTTGAAGAGGTTCAGGATGGAAAACACCAAGAGGGGTTTTACACCTATGATGAAGAATTGCAACTTGAGTATGACTCAATGTCCTGTAACGGACGATGATAGAGAGAAGATGTCTGGCGTCCCCTATGCTTCTGCAATAGGATCTATCATGTATGCAATGCTTAGTACCCGACCTGATGTGGCATTGGCTCTTAGTTTGACGAGCCGATATCAGAGTAATCCAGGACAGGATCACTGGACAACTGTGAAAAATATCCTAAAGTATCTGAGAAGAACAAAGGATATGTTCCTGATCTATGGAGGAAATGATGAAGCTCTAAACGTAACAGGTTACGTAGATGCGAGCTGGAATTCAGATCATGATGACTCTAAGTCTCAAACAGGATTTGTTTTCTTGGTGAATGGTGGGGCGGTAAGCTGGAAAAGCAAGAAGCAGCCGGTGGTGGCACAATCTTCAATGGAGTCTGAATACATTGCTGCAGCAGATGCAGCAAATGAAGCTGTTTGGCTAAGGAATTTCGTCATCGAACTAGGAGTTTTCCCAATGCACAAGACCCCATGACAATCTATTGTGATAACACGTGAGCTATTGCAAATGCAAGGGAACCAAGAACTCATTCCACAGCCAAACACATCAAGCTTAGATTTCACGTCATCCGGCAGATTGTTGACGAAGGTGAAGTCAAGATTTGCAAAGTAGATACGGAACTGAATGTAGCAGATCCTTTGACTAAAGCTCTCCAACATGACAAGCACGAACAACACCGAGATTCCATTGGTGTTAGGTTCCTGCCTATTGTAAACTAGTTTTGTATACTCTAGTGCAAGTGGGAGACTGAAGGAGTTATGCCCTAGAGGCAAATAATAAAGTGTATTATTTGATATACCTCCTGTATGTTCATAATACGTTTCATACTGTGCTATAACTATGTTAATACGAAACGTTAATAGATGTGTGTATGTAAACAAACCGTGTCTCTAGTTACCTCTAGTGAACTAGTTCATTGGTCATGAGGATGGTCTGTGTTTCGAGATCATGGGCATTTATGCCAACTGACAATGAGGTCATGTTATTAGTTGAATAACATGATAGACAAACATCCGACCGTTATATCGTAATGAGATCTAGTTACAAAGTTCACCATTGATGATAAAACACAGAGAACCTCGCAACCTGATCCTTTGACTGTGAGGTAATGCAAATCACCATTCTAGAAGAAGCTTAGATGGTTATCAAGAATCATCTCGTAACAGGGTGATCAAAAAGGTGCCACTCAGGTTTTCCGAAGGAATGTGTAGAGGAGTACATATCAAGACCAGGATTTGTCTAGTCCATATAACAGACAGATACATGTGGCCATCTCGGTGACGTTACATTAATGAAGCTTGCAAGCATGTGACTAGGTCACGGAATGCAACGACATGAGAATGAGAAAACAAGTTCATCGGTAACGAGATCGAACTAAGGTATAGAGATACCTAAGATCAAGTCTCGGATGAATTAGGTATCGTATGACAAAGGGAATGGGGAACGACTATCTCACAGTTCGAGCGATTGTATTCGTGAAACGCACGGGGGTCACATGGCCATCCAGGTCCCTCTGTTGATCATTGATATGAGAGTGGTCTCTATCATGTCTGGAGTGTTTCCGAACCGAAGGATGTCACGCTTAAGGGTGGGGACGCTTAGGGTAGATGAGGTATCATATGAGAAATAGAAAGAGAGAGAGAAACCGGAATAGTTTCGGTAACATCCGATGGAGATCGGAAGGGGTCCGAAAGATGTTCCAGAGTGAAGGAATAATATAATATCTGTATTTGAATGTTAATTGGAGAATTAATATTGAATATATATATTATTTTATTTTTGAAGGCACTATATTGCTAATGGGCCTCACCCGAAGGGAGGCCCAAGTGGGCAAGGCGCCTAGGGAGTGGGGGCCAGCCGGCCTAGGGCTAGTGGGCCGCCCCAGTGGGGCCCACCTAGGGCCGGCGGCTGCCCCAAGGTGGCCGGCGAGTGTGGGAATAGTCCCACACCGCCTGGCCCCTGGGTGGTGCGCCCCTCTCCCACTATATAAAGGGGTCCCCCTCCCCTTGGAAAACACCCATTCCTCTCATTCTCTCTCTCTCATCTGCTGAGGTCTTCCCCTTAATATTGGGGAGGACCTCGTGGTTGAGTTCTCCACCTTCACACTACTGTCGTGTAATTGGCGATCCGGCATCTTCTTCTTTCGTTGCTCGGCTGGATCGGAGCCCGGTTGACGTCCACTACACCGGACGTGTGACAAACTTCGGAGGCACCACACTTGGGGTGCTGCTCGTCTTCATCAATATACGCCTTCCTGCATAAGGCGTGCCTCTCTCTGCAAAGGTATGAATACTGTATTCCTTCTCCGTTACTTATGTCTACATAGTATAGATCCTGGTATTAGTGTTCGAGTAGATAGAATTTTTTTGTTTTCTGCTACGGAACCCTTCAATCCTCTCGCCAGGTTTCGGGTGATGTTCCTTGCTTTCCTTTTGAGTGGACTTTCTCTCCGCCTCCATGATTTGTTCATGGCTTGCCTTATTTCTATGAGATTCAGCTTCACTAGATGACTCCCAATTCCATTCTCCACATCGTCTACTTCATTACCCTGTGTGAGTGTTGGCTCAACATTGAGCCACACTTTAGTCTCTTCAAAAATATTTTTAGTCTGAAGAGGCAATCAGGTTCGAAGTCCATAGTGTATGGCATTGGTGGATGTGGTATATCCATAAGCCCCAATGTTCAGTATTTTAGCTACAACTTTGTCGATTCTGCCCAAGGATGGAGGGACAGATGGTTCTACATCCGAGATCAGAAGGTACGAGAGCATAAGTTTGGCATCACTCTGTTTGACTCAAAGGCGGAGCTGAAGAGGAAAAGATCCTGGAAGAACGTAGTCATGCTGGGTGAAGCAGATGAAGTTGAGACCTTGTACTAGTGGGTGCGAGATATTTAGCTCATCCGTGGCAAGGAGGTCTCCAGTGTAAACCTCATTCGAACCTTCCTGCAGTGTCGTGTGCAGCCACTACAGATCAGAGGTTACCCAATGTTCCTATGGTGTGGCCGGTCAGATCCAACTCGTGGTTCTTCTAAAGACCTGCCATCCATGGAACTCGAAAGGAAGATTAGGTCATTAACCAAATTCACAACGGACGAGCCTCTCCTCGTGGAATCGACGATCGAGCCATTCCATGCTACCAATCATGTGCCGACGGTAATGTTCTATTGTTTGTTTCCTTGTCGTTAGGATAGTTTTAATAGAGACATGATGGTGTTATCATCTTTTGCTGTAGGAGTGGAAAGTTGAAGGTTTTATGCCTCCCCAACCTGAGGGCTTGCTCCCTCCTAAGGCCAGCGAGATGGATGAGTCAGACTCGACCATTCCTGCTACAGAGTTACACTAATCCCCCGAGTCCAGCGAGGACGGGGCTCGCAAGTGGGGGCGGAGCGAAGATCCGGATGCCTCCACACTAGAGACACAGAAGGATCCTGCTCCTAGAGTGGGTGTTGCTGGTCCGTTTCCCGCGGTACCCTTCCATACCATGCCTCCCGAGCCTCAGTTGAAGAAGCACAAATGGGAGGAGTTTTTAGACCTTGACAAATTCGACGGGTGAGCCTCTGCAATCTTGCAATTTTTAAATTACATTGCTTATTGCTTTTCTTAGATAGATGTTCTTTGTACTGCTGAAGTGACATGGGGTCATCACCGTCCAAAAGTGGAAAGGACATGGAGGATGAGGAAGTTGTGGACTCCAAGGGAAAAGGCGTGGAGATGGCCGAGTCCTCCCCAAAGACGGTGGACACCTCCGACGATAGCTGCTCGAGCTCCTCCAAGTTGGGCGGTGCAAGGTTCTCGCCCAGATGACTAGACAGGAACCTTCAGAGTGTTCGGGTGATCATGTAAGTGTGTTATATTCAGTCGAGGAAACCCCCGAGTCCCTTTCTTTGTCTGATCTGAAGTACTACTCAAGCCCTTCCTACGGGACATGGTTCTCCTTGGGCAACAACATGTGCGTCTAGATGCTAACTTCCGGCAACTCCAAGGTAAACTCCTTTTCCTATTGCATTATTCATCCGAATGTGGGGTCAATTTCTGACTCATGCATTTTTTCTTGCACGAGAGGATAATAATCAAGTTCTTCCTCGGCTAGAGTCTCTTGAAAAGAAACTCGGCACAACGTAGACCAAGAGGAAGGATGCAGTCGAATCCCTCGAGAACTACAAGACGAAGTTGAAACAACGCGAGGAGGACTTGGCAGTGGCTGTAGTGGAGAGGGAGAAGGGTCTGACATACTAGCTCATGATAGCCGCCTAGGTTCTCTCCAGTAAGTTTTCTTGTGTGAGTTGCTCTTCTTGCTCGTCTTCCTTTGGCTCCTTTCCTCTTTAGTTTTGATTGCTTTGCCTTTGCAGATGCAGCCAATCTTTATTTTGACCATCAAGCGTTGATACACGACGACCTATTCGTTGGTGTTGTAGTTGAAGTCGAGGACCACAACGTCTCCACCAAGGATGCGCTTCAGAAGGCTAAAGTCATGCTTGGTCGTCTCCATCAGGAGATGTTTCCGAAAGCTAAGGCCATTGAAGACGTCAACGGTCTTGCTGAGGCCTTTGACGGGGGCGTGCCTGCGGAGTATAAGAAGACACAGAAAGCAGCGGGTCCTCCCTTGGAATGGCGATGTCACAAGCTTGTGGTGCTGGGATGGACATCAACGAGATTACCTCCAAGATGTCGGTTATAACAGAAGGCGAAAAGGTAGCCGTTGCTTCCTTTTCCCAGGGTTGTAGGAAGTATGGCCCGTGACTCATCGAAATGCTTGCGAAGTACTCCGCGGAGTAGAAACGGTTGGCCATGGCAAAAGCCACGGCGTTGGAGGCTGCTACGGGTTCCACGAAGCCTTCAGATGCTTCCACGTAGGCCATGTCGTGCCATTTCTAGTGCTTTTATTGTATAGTGCTGCTAGGACTTTGTAGTTTCTTTGAATGCTTTTGTGAGCTTGAACCACCAAAATCCGTCTCAGTCCTTTGAATTAACTGTGTATATATTGGCCACTTTCCATTTCTCATTCGACTGGTTGCATCCTAAACAAAAGTACTTATCATTCGATTATTTGCTTGACTAGGGTCCTACTAGTGGCACACAGGACGTGCCATTGTCCTCTACTCCTTTAGCTCCTCCATGCTCGAAGGTGGATGACCTATCAGAACTTCCCCTCCTACGCGACCATGTGAAGGATTTGGAGAAAAATCCGTTGATTATCCATGGTAACGCTGATGTGTGGAAGTCAAAAGCAGAGAAGGCTTCTAAGCGAGAGAAGTATCTCCTTGGTGAGGTGGCCCGAATCAGTGAGCAGCTGCGATGTAAGTGTCCTTGGTTTCTTTGTCCTTTCGTTCTGTTTGTAATACGAATCTCATTGCTTTGTTGGTGTAGTTGTCAATCGAATTCCACGGGAAGAGAAGGAGCGCGTCAGTATCCGACTGAATTTCCTTACTCGGGTGGAGCTAGAGGCTGGCGGGTTCTTTTGGACTGATCGGGATCGGGCGACCATGCTGGTGACGCTGCAGGATCGCATTGCACAGTTGCTGAACTATTTAAAGAAGGCCCAATCCTCCTTCAAGCATATTTTCAGGGCGATGTTTCCCCTAGATGAAGCCATTTCGAGCTTGCTGGCGTTGCTGCGAAAGTTTCAAGATATAGGTGTTGTACGCGAATGCGTGCACCAGCAACTTATTGCGGGCGTAAAGGCTGCTTTGGCATATGTAGATATGCATCATCCAAATGTGGACCTAGAGGTTATTGCTGAAGGACCACCAACACTTCCGGATGGTATGGCGTGGAATATGCGGCCACACTACCAGGCGGTTGCCCGGCCTGCCGAGGATATTATCCAGCTGTTTGACGAGCGCACCAACGACTTACTTCAGCGGTAGTAGCGTAGTTTTAGCCTGCATAGGACATACAAGTGATGTAAAGCGTGTATAGTTTTGATTGGGAATTGTGGACCTTGTAATTTTCATAAACTTGTTAGTTTATATGTGTTCAAGTGTGATTATGCGATGCCGTTTTGTTAGCCCGATGCTTATAAATCTCAGCACCTTGCCAACCTATCAGTTGGGCTGCAATTGTGTTGGAGTTTTCAAGGGTTCGATTGTAAGCAGAGTCAGCTACTCGGGCTACCGCAATGGTGAAATGGTTAAATTTATGACGAGGTCGTCAGGGAGACGCAGCCCCGAGTGCAAGATGCATAAAGTAAAACATAACAAGACTCATGGTTGAGAAACTTATCTTTATTTATTGAAAAATAGAAGGAGGTACATTGTTTGGCTAAGTAGCCTTGTTGAAAGGTAAAAACATCTGAGGGTAGAAGCATCGCAGCTACACGATGTTCCATGGGTTGGAGTATGCGACTCCAGTCTCTACGTCTTTGAGGCGATAGGCCCAACCTAGGATCACCTCTGTGACCATGTAGGGTCCTTCTCATGGAGATTCGAGCTTAAGGTGCCATTTTTTCTTCAGTCGTAGGACGAGGTCACCTTCGGTGAAGGACCTTGGGCGTAGTCATTGGCTGTGTGTAGCACCCCGGAAAAACCACTACTAGAAAATCGCTGTGTTTTATCTTTGTGCACATCATGATAGCATGCTCATGTCATCATGCCATATTGCATTTGAGCATCTTCATGTCTTTATGCATATGTTTGCCTAAAACTATTTTCTAAAAGCATATCTTTGTTTTCTAAATACCCCCATATTTGTTTCAAATTAAAACCCTGGTCTTACCGGATATTTTGTTTGTCTAAAACTATTTGAACAAGGTTTTATAAAAACTAAAATAAATAAAATCTTTTGTCCAGGGAGGCAGTCCAGACGGTTAGGCCAGAGGCCCAACCGGCCGAACCACCTACAACCCCGGTCCAACTAAAACCTAGTCGACCTAGACCAAACCCTAACCCTAACGTACCCTAGACCCACACCTAACCCCACCCGTGTGCCGCTGCACTCACCTGTGCGTGCAGCGAGCCACACACGCAGCACCGCAGCAAAACCACCCGTCCCACACGCACCTGGCACGTCGCACTTGACGCGCCAGCTTTGCCAGCCGTGCAGCACCCCGCCTGGACCCCTACTCCCCCTGTCAAACCACCCCGCTTGCTTAGCGACCGACCCTACCCAGCAGACCCCACCACCTCTCTCGCGTCCCACCCCCGCTCCTCTCTCTCGCAACCGCGACCCAGACCCACACACGATCCCCACCTACCCGACGGCGCCCCTCTTCCCCGATGGAGGTCCTCTTCCCTCCCTGTTGCTTGTGCCTCTCCCTTATGGCTGTCGGCGCCAGCCTGCCGTTCTGCCCTTTGATCGATCTGCACCGCCGTGCCCTGCCTCTCCTTCCTCGCAGGCGCGTGCCGGCCGCGTGCATCTCGAGCCTCGCGTCTGTTGGGTTCGCAGCATAGAAAACAAATTTTTTCCTACGATGGGAACTATACGCCAAGATCTATCTACTAGACACAAGCAACGGGTGGATATACATCCGTAGAGAACTTACCCTCGAAGACAACAAAGCTTTGTTAACGAGATGGAACTCGTGGATGATGTAGTCGTACACTTGTCGATCTCAAGATCGTGATGAAGTCCTTCAGGTCCAGCAGTTCCAGCACCATCAAGTCTAGCACCGCAAAGCAGCGGTGCATCCGTGATCGCACACACGTCCGGTGCCCCGACAACCTCCACCTCCTCGCTCCAGCGATGCAGCAGAAGCAGCAACACCATTACAGATAAAGCCACCAGGAACATGTATCTCGCTAATCCGAGACCATGGGGAATAACTAGAGGGAGAAGAGAACCTTCACGAGGAGGTGGGACAAGAGGAGAGGAGCCATGGGGATCCATTTATAGGGGAGGGGGCACAGCCCCAAGGCCATGGCTGGCCGGCCATGGTGGGTGCCCCCACCTCTCCCTCATTCATGTGGGTGGAGCTTCCACTAAGCCCACTCACATCAATTTCAACTCCACTCACTTTGCATTTAATGTCCACCAAATTAAATGCATTTTCTCTTTAAATAAAACACTTTTATTTATTTTATTCAGATTTTTTTAATTACTTTAATTAACAAACATTTACATAAAACTCCCTATAACATTTCAACATCACATGCAGAACCAGTTTCAGCAATTTCACCCGAAACAATTCTGGTTTCCATCAAAATGATTCCAGCGCTTTCATAATCTTTATCTGAAACATATTTGCTCCAAATGGTGTCGGTATCCCTTAAGTGTGTCACCCTATGGTTCGCGAATAATACAGACACGATCGAGACCCCTCTCTGGTCAATAATCAGCAGCATGACCTAGAGATCCGTACTGACTCCCACATATTCAACGATGACTCTTGTTATCGTGTGAACCTTTAACATCATAACTAAATCCCTTTGTCTCGCAATATATTACATGTCCAAGATTCGATCATCGGCATCCAAATACCTAGTTTGATCTTGATACATTGCAAATGTATCGATAATTTTTGATGCTCCATGCTTGGGTTTATCCACTTTCTTGTGTTTTGTCCACACTTTGGAGTACTTTTCATATGATTTCTTGGACTAACCTATTAACAAGAGCCACAGTGCCAGCTGCTTGTTTTCTGATGTTTTTGGTTCCAGGAAAGTCAAAAAATGAATATTCTCGGAATTGGACGGGACAAAAGCCAAAGTGCCTATTTTTTAGAAGACTCTAGGAGCCAAAATACGAGACGGAGGAGGGCTGTGGCCACACACCTCCCAGTCAGGCTGGGCCGCCTTGAGGCATGGTGTGGTGGCCCCAGGCACCCCCGGTCTCCCTCTTCGCCTATAAGAAGCCTTCTGACCTAAAAACTCCGGGGGGGTTCGACGTTTTTCCAAAAGGAGTTCCGCTCCGCCGCCACCACCAGATTCCACGAAACAGCAACAGAAACTCCATTCTGGCACCCTGCCAGGACGTGGATTGGAGGAGATCATTTCCATCATCATCACCATCGCTTCTCCATCGACCATCCATGTTTCTTCCATATGTGAGTGAGTAATCCCCCACTGTAGGCTATGGGGATGGTAGGAATTGGATGAGATCGTTCATGTAATGGCATCAGATTGTTAGGACATGGTGCCTAGTATCTTTTATTAGTGCTTTATGACTTTGTTGTGACTTGTTGTGCTTAATGCTTGTCACTAGGGCCCGTGTGCCATGATTTCAGATCTGAACATGTTAAAATGATTGTTAAACACTTTCAAATGGTTCAAACTCAAATAGATCAACTCGTTAAAGTGCAAAACGACTTGCTAGTTAATGCTGCTAAAGAAAAACATGCTTATGAAATTAGAACTAGAAGTGGTGCTGCTACCCAGGATCCTCTATATCCTGAGGGGCATCCCAAAAGAATTGAGCAGGATTCTCAACAAGCTGAAAATAGTGGTTCTACTCGTAGGAAAAGGAAAAAGAAACATAAAACTGTTGTAGAACCCTCTAAACCTGCTATAGATCCTAATAGTATATCTATCTCTGATGCTGAAACTGAAAGTGGTAATGAAGAAAATGAAGTTCCTAATGAAGAAAAAGTTGAAGAAGAACCTGAAAACCACACTAATAATACCAAATACACTAAAGAGGATTTTATTGCTAAGAAACATGGTAGTGAAAGAGAACCTTGGGTTCAAAAACCTATGCCTTTCCCTGATAAGAAACACAAGTCAAAGGAAGATGAACACTATAATAAGTTTTGTGAGTGGATGAAGCCTTTATTCTTGCAAATTCCTTTGACTGATGCTATTAAATTGCCTCCTTACTCAAAGTATATGAAGGACATTGTCTCGAATAAAAGGAAGATCCCTAATGAAGAAATTTCTACTTTGCTTGCTAATTATTCCTTCAATGGTAAGGTTCCTATGAAACTTGGAGACCCAGGGATTCCAACTATCCCTTGCTCTATTAAGAACAGTTATGTTAGGACTGCTTTGTGTGATTTGGGAGCTGGAGTAGTGTTATGCCTTTCTCTCTCTATAAGAGGCTGCAACTTGAAAAATTAATACCAACTGATATATCTTTGCAAATGGCTGATAAATCTACCACTATTCCTGTGGGTATATGTGAGGATGTACCTATTCAGGTGGCTCACAATTGCTTGATATTAACTGATTTTGTTGTGCTTGAAATGCCCGAAGATGATAATATGTCTATTATTCTTGGGAGACCTTTTCTTAATACTGCAGGAGCTGTTATTAATTGTAATCAAGGAAAGGTGACCTTCAATGTTAATGACAAGGAACATACTATCTATTTCCCCAAGAAGATTGAAAGGACTTATGGTTTGAATTCAATTGAACATGTTGAAGGCATTCAAGTTGGAGAAATATATTGTGCCATACCAAGAGAAAAATTTGAAACTATTATGATTGGGACTATTGCTATCAAGGTTGAGGTAAAATAATCATTAGTGGAATACAAAGTTTTGTCTCATATGGAATTGTTTTGGTAGCAAGACCTGATCAACCTTGTTAACAAAAGGATTTCATTGAACAAAACAATGTTTTCACCATGATTATCTCCGCTTACTTCTATTATATCCTTTTTAGTTTTTGCTTTTGCCTAACTTAAAGGCGTTAAAGAAAAGTACTTATTGGGAGATAACCCAAAAGTTTTAGATGAGTCTTGGAAGTTATTACTTCGGTAATAACCGCTCCTTATCCTTTTTATTTGCTTTTTGTTCCAAGAGTAACCTCTAATGAGAGAGAAGTAATGATTGGGAAAGTTGCTGTCCTGAAACAGATTTCTATGCTTCACCGTAAAAATTCGTGTAAAATCTCTGAACATCTTTTTGAGGCGTGAATTTTTATGCTTCTGCCCCGGGTTGTTATCTAACTTTCGTTAGTTCAACACTTTTTCATTTGAGAAACAGAAGGTCTTCGAAAAAATTCGTATTTACCTGCTGGTCTGTTTTGACAGATTTCTGCTATTTTCTGCATTTGCTTCTTGTTGGTTCCTTTTTGAGTTCTTTTGGGGAATTGAGATTTTTGAGGGAAGTGCTACAGTAGATAGTGTTCTAATGGAAGTTTATTTGCTGTTAGAACTGAACCTTAAGACTTATTTATCTTGAGTACACTAATGTTGCTAATAAAGATTGTGTGAAGTTTTGTATGAAGGACAAATTTCAGGTGTATGGAAGGAATGAGTAATGAGATGAAGGATGGACTAAAGCTCAAGCTTGGGGATTCCACACGTGTCACCCCAAGAAATATCCAAGAAGTTCAAGCGTCAAAGCCTTCTTCATCAAAAAAAATTCCAGGTTCCTTCGAAACACTTCATTTTTATTGTTTCATGCACAGTTGTGTTTTTCTTGGAGCGTCTTCTTTTTTCGTTTTCATTTTGTTTTTTAGTTTGCGTGGTTTGCTTAGTTTTCTGAATAAATTGGTTAGATGCCCTCTTTCATGCATTGGTGTTCAAATAGTTTGGTTTGGTTTGGAAAAGAGTAGGAAAGTTCATGCTTAAGTGGTAAAGAGAGCTTGTTTTTGACTGTGGACTATGCTTTGTCATGCCATGCTTGATATTGTTTTGGCTTTATGCTTAGTATTCTTTTCTGTAGCATGACTTGTTATAAACAATTGAGATTGCTTAATGTGCCTTGGTTGAATCATGTGTTGTTTTAGCATATTAAAGCATAGTATTGTGGTATTCTCCTTTGATGTTTTATTTGGGTTGACTTGGCACATGCTCACACCATGTTATGACTATCTCAAGTCACCTTAAGCCTTTATGATCCTTTAGTTTTCAACTTGTAGTATCACTTTATGCTTTGATCAATGATGTTTTGTCGCTCTACATGATTATGGCCATTATTGCTCTCTCGTTTGTCGCTCCCTTACTATTGCTATCCTTCACCTTCACTGAGTATGTTTTACTCATGTTTCCAACCCCCTAAAACCAAAAATTGCCAAAGTGTCCACCATACATACCTATTAGCATCATTTTCTACTTCCGTGCATATTCATTATGCCTTGTTTTCTTCCGAATAAAATGTTTGCTTGTTATGAGAAAGTTAGTTAGTAAAGCTCTCACGAACTTGATGGCACACTTTATTTTCTTGCACTTAATAAACCTGAACCATTGCGTCCTTCTTTGTTGCGTATATGCTTGCGCTTTATAAGTTGAAGTTAGCAAAACCATGTATCATGGGGAATGTTTTTAACATTTCATTGGTACTTAGTACCTCGTTGATATCATGTTCTTTTGCTTATGGATCCCGACGGTGTGAAATAAAAGTGGAACTTGTAAGATCATGGAGTTTGTATGTATGTTAGAGAAAAGTATGGGCCATATCCTAAGCCATGCCTAATCATGGTGGAAACTTGCAGCATAACCATAATGAGCATTCTATGAAACATCCTCAATAAAAATCTATGCACATAGTAAATAAAAAGATCGCTGAGATGCTCATTGTCTACTTGCCTTGTCATTTTGATTATGGGATAGCTCCTGTATCATGTGCAAGGGGTACCCTGTTGGCGGTTCTCTATGATACGTATATACTTACGGTGACAAGAGCTTACTTGTGACTGAAGTTGAGTAGCATGAGGATCGGTCTTCGTAAGTAAGGGGCATGAGACTTTGATTTATAACTTGTCAAGCATATCCTCTTAGTTGTGTCACTTTAACCTTAACCATTTAAAGATGCTTATGATAGGGGCAATGAGAGCTCAAAGCTAATGAGTACCATACTTTCAGCATTTGGAAGCCTTTCAGACTTTTCAAAACCTGTTCATTCCCTTGTTGAGTCTCCACACATTCTATGAGCACTTTCTTGAGAGCATAGTGGCCATTCTTAGTTCTATGTGCATTGTCCCAAGACTAGTTGATTGATGCATACTTTGATATTGCTTATTTTAAACTATTGTATCTAGTCACTCTTATGAACTTTGAAGGTGTCCTATGCATTTATATTTGCTACTCTATGAGGGACAAGCTGAATACTATTATGCTATGTTTTCTTTATGTGAAACAAACAAACGTCTTGCAAAGCATTGTTATTCATTAATCTTTTGTTTGTGCCTTTTCATCTTGCATCATAGTTTCTTTGTCTTATTGCTAGAACTTTGTCTTTCATGTTATGATTGAAGTACTATGATCCCAGCTTTGAATGTCTTGCAAATACTTTGATCAAGTCTTTGATGGTGCATGTCACCTCAAAAATTATTCTTTCTTTTTTATCACTTACCTACTCGAGGACGAGCAGGAGTTAAGCTTGGGGATGTTGATACATTGCAAATGTATCTATAATTTTTGATGCTCCATGCTTGGTTTTATCCACTTTCTTGTGTTTTGTCCACACTTTGGAGTACTTTTCATATGATTTCTTGGACTAACCTATTAACAAGAGCCACAGTGCCAGCTGCCTGTTTTCTGCTGTTTCTGGTTCCAAGAAAGTCAGAAAATGAATATTATCGGAATTGGACGGGACAAAAGCCAAAGTGCCTATTTTTCTAGAAGACTCTAGGAGCCAGAATACGAAACGGAGGAGGGCCAGGGGCTGGCCACACCCTCCCTCGGGCTGGGCCTCGTGCTGTGGCATGGTGTGGTGGCCCTGTGCACCCTCGGTCTCCCTCTTCACCTATAAGAAGCCTTGACCTAAAAACTCCGGGGTTCGACATTTTCTAGAAGGAGTCTCATTCACCGCCACCACCGATTCCATGAAATAACACCGTAAACTCCGCTCGCATCGCCGGACGGGAATTGAGGAGATCATCGCCATCATCATCACCATCGCTTCTCCATCGACCATCCATGTTTCTCCCATCTATGAGTGAGTAATCCCTCGCTGTAGGCTATGGGGATGGTAGGGATTGGATGAGATCGTTCATGTAATGGCATCAGATTGTTAGGGCATGGTGCCTAGTATCTTTTATTAGTGCTTTATGACTTTGTTGCGACTTGTTGTGCTTAATGCTTGTCACTAGGGACCGAGTGCCATGATTTCAGATCTGAACATGTTATTGATTCATTATGATAGTATTGTTTTTGGTCTTATCTGCAAGTTGTATACACACGTTGTTGTCCGGAACCTATGGCCCCAAGTGATGTAAATCGGATAACCGGAAGGGAATGGCTTTGAT
The DNA here is from genome assembly GCA_023614405.1 of Avena insularis. Taxonomy (NCBI): domain Eukaryota; kingdom Viridiplantae; phylum Streptophyta; class Magnoliopsida; order Poales; family Poaceae; genus Avena; species Avena insularis. The sequence continues at coordinate 374,913,126 of CM042689.1, forward strand.
GTGAGGATCACATGTGTTCACGAGTGTTAATGCTTTGCTCGTGCTCTATTAAAAGGAGCACCTTAATTGCCAGTAGTTCCCTAGAGGCCCCTGCAAACGGGCTGGCAGGACAAAAGATGTTGTGCAAGTTCTCATTGCGAGCACGTATGACTATATATGGAACACATGCCTAGGATTATCTAGTACTTGGATGCTTTATCTTATTTATCTGCAATTGCCCTATGTTCTGATTGCTATGTGAATTGTCTTGTCCATGCAACGCCCGTCCATCCATCCCTATGCCTACCGCACTCGAATCCCAAAGTTTACTGCTTTTGTTACTACTGTCTTTGCTTTAGTACTGCTGCTACTTTGTTAGTCCTACTACAAAACTATTGCTACTGATAAACTGCTGTGAGCAAGATTGTTTCTAGGTGCAGCTGAACTGACAACTCAGTCATTAAGGCTTATACATATTCTTTGGCCCCCCTTTTGTCGAATCAATAAATTGGGTTTCACTTCCCTCGAAAATACTGCGATACACCCCCTATACTTGTGGGTCATCAGATCTCGTTACCGACATGCACTCTTTTGTCGTTCCCGTGATATAACATTCTAGTGATCAGATCACTTGCTTGCAAGCTATCTTAATGTGATATCATAGAGAGGGCCCAGAGTATATCTATCCGTCATCGGGATTGACAAATTCCACTCTTGATCCATGAGCCTCAACATAACACCTTTGGAGTATCTGAACCCACCTTTATAGTCACCCTTTTACGGTGTGACGTTTGATGTTATCAAGTTACTCTTCTGATGTTAGAAATTAACATGATCTCATGGTCTAAGGACTAAGATTACTTTGTATGATGTTATAAGAATATAAACATAATGACTTTGATCGTAATGCTATACTTCGAATGAATGTTCATCACATCATTCCATCAATGTTGTGACCTTGTTATTAACAACATCCAATGTCCATGATTAGGAAACCTTGATCATCTTGTTAATCAATGAGCTAGTTTATATGAGAGGCATTACTAGGAACTTTGTATTTTGTTTATTAAACACACATGTATTAATGTTTCCAATTAATACAATTATAGCATGCAAAATAAACATTTATCATAAACATGGAATAAGATAATAACCACTTTATTATTGCCTCTCGAGCATATTCCCTTCAGTCTCCCACTTGCACTAGAGTCAAAAATCTAGTTTGAAAAACTTTGCGTATTGAATACATATGGCTTTCTGGTGTTGCATATACGCGATTGCTAGTGGTTAACATAATCTCCGGATCTGACAGTTTCAGGTCCGTGTGTATTTGCATGTCTTTGCGTCTCTACGCATTACTCATTCTCAAATGAGATGGCATTGTATAAATTTGGTCCTTTGGTGATACCTTTAGTTCGTTCGGGTTAAAATGATATTATTGTCATACAATATATCTTCATAGTATTAGCCTACTTTGAACCACACCTAGTTTGATAACAAACTACTTAACACAAATGCCCTCCTTTGCTGCTACTATAGCAGTCATATACTTAGCCTTTTGTTGTAGTATCCGTCACAATGTATCAACTTTGTAACTCATCCAAATCTATCATGGAACATCCTTTCCATTACATTGTGCCAGCCATAGTCTAAATTGAGATAAAAAAATTGAACGGGGAGATAAATTTAATTTATGTCTTGTGACAAAACTAGTATCAATGTAACACTTTACAATGAACTACCTTTAACTATTTGTCACTTATACATTATATATTCTTAGTTCTTCCAAAGCTCATAAGAATATCTTTACTATCGTCTAATGATCATCTTATGAATCATTCTGGTATGTGCTCATAACATTTAGAGCATAGGACAAATCTAGATATATACATATCACGGTATAATCAATCAAAATATTCATGTGATTTTACTTACCAAGTGTTGAAACACTTGAATCTTGATACAATCCTTTCCATGCAGCAAGAACCTTTCTTGTTGTTTCCATATTGAACCCTCTCAATATCTCATATATGTACGTCTGGCATAACCATATTAGCGCCTCAATCTATCCATATAGACATTCATGCCAAATATTCCGGTTTTGCCCAAGTCTTTCATCGAAATCCTATTTTAATGAAATTCTTAACTTGTGTCAATAAAAGATACATCATTTCCAATCAACAATATGTACTCTGTATAATGTACTAGAAATTTGTCTCAGCGCTCCCACTTAATTTCTTGCAAATGCAAGCATCTTCATCATCTCCGATGAAATTAAACTCCTTTAACATTTTCATCATGGTGAAGGTTCCAACTCCGCTATGCTCACTTCAACTATTGAAGTTTGCATGCCCTTTTAGCACCCTTTGAATTAACAAAACCCTTCGGACCGTGTCATGTACACGTCCTAGGTAACCATTCTATTAGAATAACCTTATTTTGTTTATTCAACTACCATATACCAAATTATATGTAGTGGTTGCTACATTAATCCATCAAGACAAAATATCGCTATGAAATATCAAATCTTGTCATAGTCAACTCCTTGAACATTGCCGTAAACTTCTTTCTGACATGTCGACTATTTTATAGATGTTAAACAACCATGTCTATTTGTTTATAGATCCAAACACGACTGATAGGCTTCACGCCTTTCCGGAGGGTCTTCCAAGTTCAGAAACTTGATTTCTCGTTTATGGATACTATTACGGATTCTATGACTTCTAGACACTTTATGGAGTCAGGTCCCATCATCGCTTCTTTGCATGTAGTCGGTTCATCATTGTCAAAACAATAATGACTTCTATTTCAAATCTTACTATTTGATTCTTACCGACCCACATGGTTTAATAAGAACTATAATCTTCAAGATCACACCCTTTGTAATCACGGGAGCCATGAGCATTGTGGCCGCCACCAGGACACTTTCCGGCACTGCGCTACTTAGCACATATAGCTAAGGTTCAACAACCTTATCAAAGTTATATTGTCCTCCCACTTAACTTTTCACGAAAAATTCCTTCTCAAGAGACTTGACATTCCAAGTGACAAACTCTTTTGTCCTTGGTGTTATGGAGGAATTCCCAACAAATTCTTTGGGATAACCTACATAGACGTGCTTATCCGACTTTTTTTGTAAAGATTTTACTTATGCATAGCATAGCAAAATTTAAGAAAAGACAATTCGGGTTTTATCCCAAACCATAACTTATATGGTGTCATTTCAATGGATCACGATGGTGCTCTTTTCAGTGTAAAAGCGGTAGTCTCTAAAGCTTTAATCCTTAAAACATAATGGCAGTTATATAAATGACACCTTTGATCTTACCATGTCAAACAAGGTTTAATTTGATCTCTCGAACATACCATACTCCTGTGGTTTATCGGGAAATGCAAATTCATGGAACAATTCCTGAGATCTTAGGTGTTCTGCTAAACCTGTAACTCAAATATCTTCCTTTATGATCAAATTATAAACTCTTTTATTTTCTTGTTACAATGATTTTTCACTTCATCTTGAAAGTATTTGAACAATTTTCAAATGTTTCATACTTCTTCCTTATTAAGTAAATAAATAGATATATTCACTCAAATTTCTGGAGAAAGCATATGAAGCAAAAAGATCCATCGCATATGGCTACACATAATGGACTATATACATCAACATGCATAATATCCAATAAGTTAGTCATTCGTTCCTCTTTGGCCTATGGACGGAGTTTCAATTATCTCGAGGAAAGTTTCACAAGCGTCAATTGATCAAAATCAAAAGACTCCAAAAATCCATCAACATGGAGTTTCTTCATGTTTAGTTTCCAATATAATTCAAACAGCAATGTCACTTCATAAGTGATCTACCAATCATTTGTCTTACGACAATTTAGCAATAATGTTTATGGATGTGATTTCTCCAACTAGACTTGTGAAAGTTCATCCATCCTTTATGGAATACGGTAATTATTTGAACAACCATTGTTCTCGTAATACCGGAACAAAATAACAATTATTAAAACAAATCTTGAAGGCTAGGTTTGACGACAATGAAAACACAATAACACTTTATTTGTTTTCGATGAACATCATCACTTATTCTATTGCTAGTTACTTAGGCCGTTGCAGTTCATGAATTGTGTTGTTCTGTATGACACTTCACACCAACCAATTCAGTATCCAATACTGGTATCCAATACCTCAGAACCACATTGTTTAACAAACAAGGAATACAGCCATAACATGTATATCTTCTATATACCTAAGTTGGACATCTCCAACCTTTTCTTTTCTGCCAAATATTTTATAGATTCTCTTTCAACAATTCCTTTTCTTTTAAAAGAATCTATCAACATCAATAGTGGTGTCATTCACATGACACATAGTACAAATTGTATATAGTCAAATACTAATACCTTTGGACTTGCACTTTGAAGTGGATCACCATCAGCAAATGTTTGGTGTTCTTTCAAAAATCCATTCTTTAGTAATCTATTAGTGTAGTAAACATTTTACTTACATCTTCTATTCATCCTTATCATGACAACTTTCATGATCAAGCTACTATAGCCTATAAGTAAGAATCGCGAGTATAATGTTAGTTCCCAAAACCTTTTTGGTAGATTAGGACGCCTAGCGTCTCCAACCTTCACAAATTCTCATACAATATGAGAACGTGTATTTTGCTAAATTATACTCTATCATAATGCAACCAAAAACATTGTTTCAGATATCACAATATCTTCCACACATGATGGTTTCTGAAACAATTTTTCAGCTCCTAGATAATCTTGATATTAAAACAACTTTTGAATATCAATAATCATGGAGGCGAACATGATACTTTAGATACTAACGTTGGAATTCTTACTCTTGATTTAATACTACTTATTAAACTTCATGGAGTAAATAGAGTTTTCTGAAAGTTTGCAGTATGACTTCTAAACTTTAAGTTGACATTCAAAACAATACGATACCAGTTCGTAAAGTAAATATCTAGAATTCTATAGTTCTATTATCTCAATTAAAAGTAAGCATAAGGTACTGAACAGATGCCAATGACTATAACAAATTATGCAAATTCACTTCGATTTAGTTTATGATAAATGGAGTTCGACTAATCCAAATTAGAAATGAACTCCCACTCAAAAACGACCTCCCTCATGCCTTTTTGGTGATTACATGAACCAAATACACTACACCAAGTCCGATCATCACGTGAGTCGGTGTAGCTTCAAAGGCGAGCATCAATATGGGCATCACATCAACTATATGACTCATACTTAACCTTTTGGTCCGTGTTCTGAGGCCATGTCTGTACATGCTTGGCTCGCCAAGTAAGAACCTTTGTACTCGCGTGTGTAAAACTGTCTTACACCCGTTGTATGAAAGCGTAGAGTCGAGTACACCTGATCATCACGTGATGTCTCGAAACACGATCCATAGAACAGTGCATAATTTAGGAAGAACACATTTTATCTTGATATTTAAATGAGGGATCATCTTATAATACTACTAAAACGCCAAACTAGCAATATAAGATAGAAACATCATATGTGTAAAGTGGAATGATATGGTCCATGCATTTGATCACTATCATGTGCATCGTGGTATGATCTCTATCATTCCTTTGTGTGTAAAGCCAAGGTCTATGGAACTTACATGTTAGGTGTGTTGTAAGGGTATCTACCATACATCTACTTACAACATTACCATATCATGACACTAGCCCAGCAACGATCTAAACTAGACGCCTCTAATTTATCCATTGCAAGTTTTATGTGGCTTAGGGCTTTCGGAGACAGAACCGGTCTAACTATGAACATGGAAGCACAACGATGATAACTAAGTTATTAGCAACTCGTTGTAAATCAGATATTGACTATAGTAGGAGAGACAGACACCCGCCAGCCACTTATGCAAAACTAGTTGCATGTCAGTCGTGGAACCGGTCTCATGTGCGATGACATGTAAGGTTGGTCCGGGCCGCTTCATCCCACTATGCCACCAATATCCAAAATACATGAAAGAAGCAATAACATGATCATCGTTGCCCACATATAAACATATGTGTACTACCCGTGCAAAGCACCTATGCATAGATCAGGCTCTGATACCACTGTTGGGTTCGCAGCATAGAAAACAAAATTTTTCCTACGATGGGAACTATACGCCAAGATCTATCTACTAGATACAAGGAACAGGTGGATATACATCCATAGAGAACTTACCCTCGAAGACAACAAAGCTTTGTTAACGAGATGGAACTCGTGGATGATGTAGTCGTACACTTGTCGATCTCAAGATCGTGATGAAGTCCTTCAGGTCCAACAGTTCCAACACCATCAGGTCCAGCACCGCAAAGCAGCGGTGCATCCGTGATCGCACACACGTCCGGTACCCCGACAACCTCCACCTCCTCGCTCCAGCGATGCAGCAGAAGCAGCAACACCATTACAGATAAAGCCACTGGGAACATGTATCTCGCTAATCCGAGACCATGGGGAATAACTAGAGGGAGAAGAGAACCTTCACGAGGAGGTGGGGCAAGAGGAGAGGAGCCATGGGGCTCCTTTTATATGGGAGGGGGCGTAGCCCCAAGGCCATGGCTGGCCAGCCATGGTGGGTTCCCCCACCTCTCCCTCATTCATGTGGGTGGAGCTTCCACTAAGCCCACTCACATCAATTTCAACTCCACTCACTTTGCATTTAATGTCCACCAAATTAAATGCATTTTCTCTTTAAATAAAACACTTTTATTTATTTTATTCAGAATTTTTTTAATTACTTTAATTAACAAACATTCACATAAACTCCCTGCAACATTTCAATATCACACGCAGAACCAGTTTCAGGAATTTCACCCGAAACAATTCTGGTTTCCATCGAAATAATTCCAGCGCTTTCATAATCTTTATCTGAAACATATTTGCTCCAAGTGGTGTCGGTATCCCTTAAGTGTGTCACCCTACGGTTCGTGAATAATGCAGACATGATCGAGACCCCTCTCCGATCAATAATCAGCAGCAGGACCTGGAGATCCGTACTGACTCCCACATATTCAACAATGACTCTTGTGATCGTGTGAACCTTTAACGTCGTAACTAAATCCCTTTGTATCGTGATATACTACATGTCCAAGATTCGATCATCGGCATCCAAATACCTAGTTTGATCTTGTTACCGACATGCACTCTTTTCTCGTTCCCGTGATATAACATTCTAGTGATCACATCACTTGCTTGCAAGCTATCTTAATGTGATATTATGGAGAGGGCCCAGAGTATATCTATCCGTCATCGGGATTGACAAATTCCACTCTTGATCCATGAGCCTCAACATAACACCTTCGGAGTATCTGAACCCACCTTTATAGTCACCATTTTATGGTGTGACATTTGATGTTATCAAGTTACTCTTCCGATGTTAGCAATTAACATGATCTCATGGTCTAAGGACTAAGATTAGTTCTTATGATATTATAGCAATATAAACATAATGACTTTGATCGTAATGCTATACTTCGTATGAATGTTCATCACATCATTCCACCAATGTTGTGACCTTGTTATTAACAAGATCCAATGTCCATGATCAGGAAACCTTGATCATCTTGTTAATCAACGAGCTACTTTATATGAGAGGCATTACTAGGAACTTTGTATTTTGTTTATTAAACACACATGTATTAACGTTTCCAATTAATACAATTATAGCATGCAAAATAAACATTTATCATAAACATGGAATAAGATAATAAACCACTTCATTATTGCCTCTCGGGCATATTCCCTTCAGCGTTGGCCTCCCCCTACACCGCCCCCTCTTCCAAAACCGCACGTGGCCACGCCACCGACGAGCACGCCGCCTTGCTGACCTCAACCTCGTTCACCGCTGCCCTCTCTCTCTGCAGGTTTCGCCTCCCCGTCACCCTCCTCGCGTCGTGGCCCTCTTCCCTGCCTCCCAAGACCCGAGGCCCTCACCCGCCCATAAACTACCACTTGATCCAGTCAAGGAGCCATGCGGCGCCAAGAGGCTGTGGCCCCCGTTCTTCTTGGCCCCAGCGTCGACCCCGCCCCTGATTGTGCTCCTCCTTGTCTCTAGGACGCCATGAGCCCCAGCTCCGGCCCTCCATTGTCGTTGACACGGTTATCGGCCCTGTTGTTCTTGTGCGCGACATGTGCTACCAGTTCCTCATTTGGGTCTCCTACTGGTGTCTCACGAGTCCTAGCTCATGGATGTTTATATCCTGGATCACGGTGCCGCCTAATCAAGTTGGAGCTGCTGTTGCCACTCATGTCTCTTCGTCGTGTTTGCGTCGATCTTCTAGATCAAGGCCTGCCAAGATCTTCGCTATGGGTGTTCGTGATGTTGGGAACCAAGGATGCCAAGATCTTCGATGCAAAGACTTCCGTGGACACGAGAAGCCCAAACCCTAAGGTCAGCCACACGGGACCAAAACCCGTTGCACCCGAAGATCACCAACATGGACCGACAAGATCTCCATCCCAGACTCCAAGGACTCCCTCATGGATCACCGAGATCCCCATCATGGATCCGATGGCTGAGACCCCGAAGACCGAACCCCGGCGCACCAAGTTCTTCCTCTCGGACCCGAAGCCCCGACCTGAAGACCGATCCCGCCGAACCCGAACCCCTCCGCAACCCCAAGATCTCCGAACCCATATGTGTGAACCCTATCCGAGCCCCTATTTTATAAATGTCATATAAACTTGTTGCACATTAAAATCGTTCATGATCGCATACATATTCATTGTTTGGGGTTATTTTTTCAATTCAGCTCATAATTAAATATGGAGACCATATGCGGGCAAATCTAATCTTATATTGCCTCCATTTAAATTTGTGTAGCAAACGGATGCCATGTTTTACCTTGTTAAGACAACATTTAAATTGTGGGGTAACTAAACATCATGAACCTTCTAATTAATTTTTCGGGACTCCGGTTTCACTTAATATTGCCTAGTTGCATCGCATCTTTGCCATGGCATGCACCATACATGCATCATGCCTGGTCTTCTGCTATAGTATTAAATAGTGCATCCGGTGTTTCTTTTAGTGCTTTGGTTCTTCGCGGATTAGGCTGTTGAGTTGATGCGAGTATCGACAAGTTCTTCGGATAAATGTATCTTCGGCAGTGTTTCCCAGGCGAGCATTCTCCCCCTTTCTACCTATTTTGCGTTTATAGTTTTTACTTCCTCATGTTGTTGTATTGCTATCCGTGTTGTGATGCTTTAGTTTCCGTGCACCATTTATATTCCTTGCAGCCTCTATATTGCCTTGGACACCTCCTATTACCTATTGTTTGATAGACAGTCGGCCTTGCGAGTTGTAGTTGCTTGCTCAGGTGCTGCTTCACGTCATGGATGTTCCACCATTGATGGGACGTTGGAACATGCTTAATGGTGGAGATGATCATGACTTTAATTTCAACTGTTAATTAAAATGTTGGGAATAAATATAACTAATGCAGAGGCATCGGTGGGCAATAGATAATATTTGGTTTTTAACCACTCACTTGTGTCCCGTAGGCCCTGAGTACTTGATACTTGTTCCTTGACTATCGCACTATCTGCATGTGGCACCATGAATCCCCTTAGTCTGAGCTTGATTCATTTCTTATTTCTTGGGGCCACAAACTAGTTTGGGGATTTATTACTATCCTGTACTTATGCCATGCTTTACTACTTTATTTATGATTGTGCGTGGAGCACTTGTATTGTTTAGGATTGCGGCATGATTTCGCGGTATCGACAAGCCCAGTCACACTTCCTAGTTCCCAGTCGTTTACAGCCGTTCTCGCAAACCCTAGGTCCATCTCGGAGCCAGCCAACTTCGTTGCGGGTAGCTTATTAGGGTGGCCTGATACATTGCAAATGTATCTATAATTTTTGATGTTCCATGCTTGGTTTTATCCACTTTCTTGTGTTTTGTTCCAACTTTGGAGTACTTTTCATATGATTTCTTGGACTAACCTATTAACAAGAGCCACAGTGCCAGCTGCTTGTTTTCTGCTGTTTTTGGTTCCAAGAAAGTCAGAAAATGAATATTCTCAGAATTGGACGGGACAAAAGCCAAAGTGACTATTTTTCCGGAAGGGATCAAGTGCCAGAATACGAGACGGAGAAGGGCCAGGGAGCCACCACACCACCTGGCCGCGCGGCCAGGCCTGGCCCGAGGCGGTGTGGCGCCTCCGCACCCTCGGCCTCTCCTTCCGCCTATATATTGCCCTCGGGACGAAAACCCTAAGAACTCGATCAAAAATCCACGAAAGAGTCTGGAGCCGCCGTCATCTCCATCCCTAGATCTGGAGGGATCTGAAGCTCTTCCCGGCACCCTGTCGGAGGGGATAATTCACCTTGGAGTCCTTCTTCATCACCATGCAAGCCTCCAGTGTGATGCGTGAGTAGTTCATCCTTGGACTACGGGTCCATGTAGTAGCTACATGGCTGGTTCTTCTCCTTTGTGATACCATGTCTAGATCTTGTGAGCTCCGTTCATGATCAAGATCTTCTATTTGTAATCCATACATGTTGTGTTTGCGGGGATCCGATGGATATTGAGATGCTATTTCAGATTGATTATTGATTCTATCATGTCTTTCTTATTTGAGATCTTGCATGCTTTCCGTTGTTAGTAGCTATCTTGGCCAAGTAGATGCTAGCAACTCCAAGAGTTAGTATTTATGCTCGATAGTGGGTTTATGCCTCTGGTAATCTAGGGAAGTGACAGAAATATCTAAGGTACTAGATGTGATGTTGCTACTAGGGAGAAAACAACAACCCTTTGTTCATAGAAGAATCGTATTGTTTACTTTACACGCAGTTCATAAAGCAATAATCTATTGCTTGCAACTTAATACTGGAGGGGGTTCGGATGATAACCTGAAGGTGGATTATTAGTCATAGATGCAGTTGGATGGTGGTCTATGTATTATGTTGTAATGCCCAATCAAGTCTCAAATGAGTCAAGATGATTAGTATATGCATGTATTGCTTTCTCGGTGTTTGTCAATTGCCCCACTGTAATTTGTTCACCCAGCATGTTTTCTATCTAAGGAGAGCCACCTCTAGTGAACTATGGATCCCGGTCCTTTTTCTTTACATACAATCTATAAACTGTTTCTGCTTTGTGTTTACTTTCTGCAAACTATTACTTCTTTCCATTCGATACGTTTAATCCTTTGTTTTCCGCAAAACACGGTGAGATTGACAACCTCATCGCAAGTTGGGGACAAAGTTCTGTGGTTGTGTTGTGCAGGTCTCCACGTTGCTACTAGCACCGGTAGTGCGCCCTGCCAAAGCTCAGCTAGCAACACCTTTGGGGTGTTTCCTTGCTCCTACTGGTTTGATTAAATCTTGGTTTCATAACTGAGGGAAAACTTACTGCTGTGCTCATCATACCTTCCTCTTGGGGTTCCCAACAAGCTCTACGTTGAAAGTCGAGCGCATCATGGCCCCCTGAAATATTTTATGAATCTTGTGATTGCTTTCTCGTGAAAGCCTCATTGGGTTTTTATTTGGTTTTTCAAAGGTTGATCATGCGTGTGTTGCTATTTGTGCACCCCTGCAGGGTAAATATTTTTGAAAGCTGTGTCCGCGGTTATGGACGACTTGGAGCACAATATCTCGATCATAGACAACTATAACTAAAGTAGTGCTATAAATTTGACATTGACATGTCTAGTAATTCAGTTTCACTACAACAGAATGAGTAAATAAAAGTGCCAACAACTGCTGGAGTTGTGATGTCTCATGCTAATTATATCTGACTAGTAAGTGCTGCAACTATAATGGAATGAATAAAACTGCCAACTATGTGAGTTCCTCGGTTTGACTTCCTCGTTTGGTATCGAGGGGGAATACCAGGATGGGTATGATTGGTGTTAGTATCAGGTTGGTTCCGAATAGGTCTTTCTTATCTCTCTCTAATAGCCAACAGTTGTATCGAGTCTCTATTGGTTGTTAATGCATGCTTCGCTCCCGCTTCAGTCCACCATACCTATGTAGGCGAGAGCCGCCAAATTCTAGACTCGCCGTGTACTGGCCTCAGTACTGACCACTCCGTTTTTGTTTAACAAGTATAAGTTCGCCGTCGTTAGCAGGGTTACCCTTCCGGTTTGGCCTAGGCAAGGTTATGGACGCCATTGGTTATTCTTCAGGGCTTTTAGCCCCATTTGCATCTTATCCGTACTCGGATGTTATATTATTCTCAAGGTGATTTGGATCTTTCCTCTTTATCGGCACCCCTTTTTGTTTAACAAGTATAAGTTCGCCGTCGTTAGCAGGGTTACCCTTCCCATTGGCCTAGGCAAGGTTATGGACGCCATTGGTTATTCTTCAGGGCTTTTAGCCCCATTTGCATCTTATCCGTACTTGGATGCTGTATTATTCTCAAGGTGATTTGGATCTTTGTACTGTATATCTGTTTTCTTGACTCATGGAGTTGTTGTTATATATATATATATATCTGTTCTGTGGGTTCTATCGTGGACTATTGTGTAATGATATTGCTTCGTTTTTCCACCCGCACGCAAGTGCTTGGTGGGCATCTTTGAATAATTTCTATGCGGATTTGGCGGGAATCGTTGAAACTTGCACAGGGCCGATTCGAGGGTGTTACACTATGGTAGTTGCAGAGGCTCTGCGGATACACCATTGACTATGTGGCAGCGATTTCAGGTGCTTTGTCTAAGAGGTTGATGGAGTCTTCAAGTGCGGCCGTAGACTCGGCTTCGATGTAGGTGACGACCCACGTGGCCTTGTATCGTACCTCAGCTGGTAACACTGCCTCTATGCCATGCACCAGAAAGAAAAGTGTGTAGCCAGTGGTGCTGTTTGGAGTTGTGCGCAGGCTCCTTAGCACGAAGGGTAGCTCGTCTGCCCATGCTCCAGCCGCTTGTTTGAGAGGCCAATGGAGTCGCTTCTTGATGTCGTTGGCCTTTTCGAATTAACCATTGGTCTAGGGTGTGCCACATAAGCGTAGCTGACATTCATGCCCAAATTGTCGTAGAAGTCTTGGAACTCTTTCGAGCTGAAGTTTGTCCCGTTGTCGATGATGATGTTGTGTGGCACCCCGAATCTGAAGACGATGGACTCGAAGAACTTGATGATAGTGGTGTCGGACTGGTTGGTGATGAGCATAGCCTCTATCCACTTGGTGCATTTGTCGACTGCGACAACTTCTGTAGCTTGACGACCATGTCTAGTCCCCATTGCATGAAGGGCAAGGACAAGGGTATTGGCCGGAGCTCCGTGCCTGGTGCGTGCGTCTTATCCGCGAATCTCTAACAGGCGTTGCACCTCTCGACAATTCTCTTGGCGTCGCGCATCGTAGTTGGCCAATAGAAACTAGCCCGTAACGCTTTACCAACGAGAGTACTGTTGGGGGGATACCCACCGGGTAGGGTCACACCGGGGTATAAAGGCCGAGTTAGCCAAGGTATGGCACGGTCAAAGCAAGTGGTGGCCGGGTCACCTCAAGGCAGGCCGACTTACGGTGTAACCCGGCCCGTGAAGCGTCTCCCTAGCCTTAACCCGGCCCGGGAACCAAGGACGCCAAGATCTTCGATGCAAAGACTTCCGTGGACACGAGAAGCCCAAACCCCAAGGTCAGCCACACGGGACCAAAACCCATTGCACCCGAAGATCACCAACATGGACCGACAAGATCTCCATCCCGGACTGCAAGGACTCCCTCATGGATCACCGAGATCCCCATCATGGATCCGATGGCTGAGACCCCGAAGACCGAACCCCGGCGCACCAAGTTCTTCCTCTCGGACCCGAAGCCCCGACCTGAAGACCGATCCCGCCGAACCCGAACCCCTCCGGAACCCCAAGATCTTCGAACCCATATGTGTGAACCCTATCCGAGCCCCTATTTTATAAATGTCATATAAACTTGTTGCACATTAAAATCGTTCATGATCGCATACATATTCATTGTTTGGGGGTATTTTTTCAATTCAGCTCATAATTAAATATGGAGACCATATGCGGGCAAATCTAATCTTATATTGCCTCCATTTAAATTTGTGTAGCAAACTGATGCCATGTTTTACCTTGTTAAGACAACATTTAAATTGTGGGATAACTAAACAACATGAACCATCTAATTAATTTGTCGGGACTCCGGTTTCACTTAATATTGCCTAGTTGCATCGCATCTTTGCCATGACATGCACCATACATGCATCATGCCTGGTCTTCTGCTGTAGTATTAAATAGTGCATCCGGTGTTTCTTTTAGTGCTTTGGTTTTCGCGGATTAGGCTGTTGAGTTGATGCGAGTATCGACAAGTTCTTCGGATAAATGTATCTTCGGCAGTGTTTCCCAGGCAAGCATTCTCCCCCTTTCTACCTATTTTGCGTTTATAGTTTTTACTTGCTCGTGTTGTTGTATTGCTATCCGTGTTGTGATGCTTTAGTTTCCGTGCACCATTTATATTCCTTGCAGCCTCTATATTGCCTTGGACACCTCCTATTACCTGTTGTTTGATAGACAGTCGGCCTTGCGAGTTGTAGTTGCTTGCTCAGGTGCTGCTTCACGTCGTGGATGTTCCACCATTGATGGGACTTTGGAACATGCTTAATGGTGGAGATGATCATGACTTTAATTTCAACTGTTAATTAAAATGTTGGGAATAAATATAACTAATGCAGAGGCATCGGTGGGCAATAGATAATATTTGGTTTTTAACCGCTCACTTGTGTCCCGTAGGCCCTGAGTACTTGATACTTGTTCCTTGACTATCGACTATCGCATGTGGCACCGAAGAACCCTTATGAATCCTGAGCTTGATTCATTTCTTATTTCTTGGGGCCACAAACTAGTTTGGGGATTTATTACTATCCTGTACTTATGCCATGCTTTACTACTTTATTTACGATTGTCCGTGGAGCACTTGTATTGTTTAGGATTGCGGCATGATTTCGCGGTATTGACAAGACCAGTCACACTTCCTAGTTCGATCGTTTACCGTTCTCGCAAACCCCTAGGTCCATCTCGAGCCCCAACTTCGGGTGTAGCTTATTAGTGGGCCACGATACATTGCAAATGTATCTATAATTTTTGATGTTCCATGCTTGGTTTTATCCACTTTCTTGTGTTTTGTTCCAACTTTGGAGTACTTTTCATATGATTTCTTGGACTAACCTATTAACAAGAGCCACAGTGCCAGCTGCCTGTTTTCTGCTGTTTTTGGTTCCAGGAAAGTCAGAAAATGAATATTCTCGGAATTGGACGGGACAAAAGCCAAAGTGCCTATTTTTCCGGAAGGGATCAAGTGCCAGAATATGAGACGGAGAAGGGCCAGGGAGCCACCACACCACCTGCCCGCACGGCCAGGCCTGGCCCGCGCCAGGGGGCGGTGTGGCCACTCCCGGCACCCCCTCGGCCTCTCCTTCCGCCTATATATTGCCCTCAGGACGAAAACCCTAAGAACCCGATCAAAAATCCACGAAAGAGTCTGGAGCCGCCGTCATCTCCATCCCTAGATCGCGAGGGATCAGAAGCTCTTCCCGACACCTTGCCGGAGAGGGGAATTCACCCTGGAGGCCTTCTTCATGACCATGCAAGCCTCCGGTGTGATGCGTGAGTAGTTCATCCTTGGACTACGGATCCATGTAGTAGCTAGATATCTGGTTTCTCCTCCTTTGTGCTTTCATGTTTAGATCTTGTGAGCTCCGTTCATGATCAAGATCTTCTATTTGTAATCCATACATGTTGTGTTTGCGGGGATCCGATGGATATTGAGATGCTATTTCAGATTGATTATTGATTCTATCATGTCTTTGTTATTTGAGATCTTGCATGCTTTCCGTTGTTAGTAGCTATCTTGGCCAAGTAGATGCTAGCAACTCCAAGAGTTAGTATTTATGCTCGATAGTGGGTTCATGCCTCTGGTAATCTGGGTAAGTGACAGAAATCTCTAAGGTACTAGATGTGCTGTTGCTACTAGGGAGAAATCAACAATCCTTTGTTCATAGAACAATCGTATTGCTTACTTTACACGCAGTTCATAAAGCAATAATCTGTTGCTTGCAACTTAATACTGGAGGGGGATCGGATGATAACCTGAAGGTGGATTATTAGTCATAGATGCAGTTGGATGGCGGTCTATGTATTATGTTTTAATGCCCAATCAAGTCTCAAAGGATTCAAGATGATTAGTATATGCATGTATTGATTTCTCGGTGTTTGTCAATTGTCCCGCTGTAAGTTGTTCACCCAGCATGTTTTCTGTCTAAGGAGAGCCACCTCTAGTGAACTATGGATCCCGGTCCTTTTTCTTTACATACAATCTATAAACTGTTTCTGCTTTGTGTTTACTTTCTGCAAACTATTACTTCTTTCCATTCGATACGTTTAATCCTTTGTTTTCCACAAAACACGGTGAGATTGACAACCTCATCGCAAGTTGGGGACAACGTTCTGTGGTTGTGTTGTGCAGGTCTCCACGTTGCTACTAGCACCGGCATACTCGCCAAAGCTCAGCTAGCAACACCTTTGGGGTGTTTCCTTGCTCCTACTGGTTCGATTAAACCTTGGTTTCATAACTGAGGGAAAACTTACTGCTGTGCTCATCATACCTTCCTCTTGGGTTCCCAATGAGCTCTACGTTGAAAGTCGAGCGCATCAAGATCTTTTCTGGCGCCGTTGCCAGGGAGTCAAGGACATCTTCACAAGGGGAGTCCCTCATAACCAATCTCTTTACTTTGTTGTTTTTGTTTTGCTTAGTTTCTTTTTGCTTTGTTTGCTTGTTTTGTTCTTTCAAAAACACAAAAAAATTAGTTTTACTTGTTTGCTTTCTTATTCGAAAACCCAAAAAAAATGACTACTCTTGAAAACACTAAGTTGTGTGACTTCACTAGCACCAACAACAATGATTTTATGAGCACACCTATTGCTCCACCTGTGGCTGAAAATACTTTCTTTGAGATAAAACCTTCTTTGCTCAATCTTGTTATGAGAGAACAATTTTTTGGTATTGGTAATGAAGATGCTGCTTCCCATCTAAATAACTTTGTTGAACTTTGTGAGATGCAAAAGCATAGGGATACAGATGGTGATATTATTAAACCGAATTTGTTTCCTTTCTCTTTGAGAGGAAAAGCTAAAGAATGGTTGAATTCCTTAACTAGTAATAGTATTGATTCTTGGACTAAGTGCAAAGATGATTTTATTGGAAAATACTATCCTCCTGCTAAGATAATATCCATGAGAAGTGAAATAATGAAGTTTAAACAACTTGATAATGAGCATGTTGCTCAAGCTTGGGAAAGAATGAAATCTTTGGTAAAGAATTGTCCCACTGATGGACTGATTGCTTGGATGATCATCCAAACTTTTTATGCAGGATTGAACTATTCTTCAAGGAACCTATTGGATTCTGCAGCTAGAGGTACCTTTATGACCATCACTTTAGGTGCTGCAACAAAACTTTTGGACAATATGATGGTTAATTATTCTGAATGGCATACTGAGAGAGCTCCACAAGGTAAGAAGGTAAATTTTATTGAGGAAACCTCCTCCTTGAGTGATAAGATTGATATTATTATGTCTATGCTTGTTAATGGGAAAGACCATATTGATCCAAATAATGTTCCTTTAGCCTCTTTGGTTGCTCAAGAAGAGCAAGTTGATGTGAACTTCATAAGAAATAACAATTTTGGCAACAATGCTTATGGTAATAATGCTTATAGGAACAATTTTGGTAACAACAATTATAAGCCATATCCTCCTAATAATACTTATGGCTATAATGGTAAACCTGACTTACCTAGTGAAGGAAGAATTTTAGAAGTTGAAAGAGCCACTAAAAACTTCATGCAAATGCAATATGAGCAAAATAAAGTATTTACTAAAACTATGGAGGAACAATCCACCATCTTGAAGAACATTAGCCATCAAGTTGAGAGTCTAAATAGGGAAATACCTAGTTTACAATTGAAACTCTCTAATGCTGAAACAAATATATCATCTTTGTCTAAAGCTCAATCTTTATTGATTAATAAAATGGCTGCTAAACCTGAAACTAATGAGAATCCCTTTGCAGCTACTAATGCTATACAAGTAAGAATTGATGAAAATGTTAGACTATTAGCTGAATTACATGCTAAGTGGGAAAGAGAAGATGAAATTGCTAGAAACATTAGTGTTTCTACTATCACCACCACTAGTGTTGAGGCTACTAATAATTCTACTACTTTAGCTGATAAAGTTGATTTTGATCTTGATGGTCGCAACATCTCTGAAGTTATTAAGTTCCTACAAAAGCTTGCTAAAAGTCCTAATGCTAGTGCTATGAACATGGCCTTTACAAAACACATTACTGATGCTCTCATAAAGATTAAAGAAGAAAAGATGAAACATAAAGCTTCTATTCCTATAAAACAAGAGGATGGTTGGGAACCCATCATTAGTATGAAAGTGAATGACTTTGATTTCAAAGCTTTGTGTGATCTTGATAGTAGTGTTTCTATTATGCCTAGAAGGATTTATGATATGCTTGATTTGCCTCCTCTTGAAGATTGCTATTTGAATGTCCCACTTGATGATAATGCTAAAAAGAAACTCATGGGGAGTCTTAATGATGTTCTTATTATGGTTAACGATTCCTATGTCCCCGTTGATTTCTATGTTTTGGATGTTGAATACAATGCTTCTTGTCCTATTACTTTGGAAAGACCTTTTCTTAGAACTGTTGGTGCCATCATTGATATGAAAGAAGGCGCCATTAAATATCAACTCCCACTCAAGAAAGGTATAGAACACTTCCCTAAAAATAGAGAAAAGATTTCTTTTGCTTCTCCTATGAAAACAAAATTTGGTCTTAATGCTTCTTCATTTGAGAACACTTGATTCTTTCTTTGCTTCTTGTGCCTAACTTAAAGGCGTTAAAGAAAAGTACTTGTTGGGAGATAACCCAAGAGTTTTAGATGAGTCTTGGAAGTTATTACTTCAGTAATAACCGCTCCTTATCCTTTTTATTCGCTTTTTGTGCCAAGAGTAACCTCTAATGAGAGTGAAGTAATGATTGGGAAAGTTGCTGTCCTGAAACAGATTTTTGTGCTTCACCGTAAAAATTCCTGAGAGAGCTCTGTATGTCGGATTGAGATGTAATTGTTTGCGCTTCTGCCCCAGGTTGTTATCTAACTTTCTTTAGTTAAACACGTTTTGATTTGAGCAACAGAAGGTCTTCGAAAAAATTCGTCTTTACCTGCTGGTCTATTTTGACAGATTTCTGCCATTTTCTGCATTTGCTTCTTGTTAGTTCCTTCTTGAGTTCCTTTGGGGAATTGAGCTTTTTGAGGGAAGTGCTACAGTATCTAGTGTTCTAATGGAACTTTATTTGGTGTTAGAACTGAACCTTGAGACTTATTTATCTTAAGTGCACTAATGTTGCTAATGAGATTGTGTGAAGTTTTGTATGAAGGAAAAATTTCAGGTGTATGGAAGGAATGAGTAATGAGATGAAGGATGGACTAAAGCTCAATATTGGGGATGCCACGCGTGTCACCCCAAAAATATCCAAGAAGTACAAGCGTCAAAGCTTGGGGATGCCCAACGCATCCCCTTCTTCATCAATAAAAATCCCAGGTTTCTTCCAAACGCTTCATTTTTATTGTTTCATGCACAGTTGTGTTTTTCTTAGAGCGTCTTATTTTTCGTTTTGGTTTTGGTTTTTGTTTGCTTTGGTTTGCTTAGTTTTCTGAATAAATTGGTTGGACCCCCTCTTTCATACATTGGTTTGCAAATAGTTTGGTTTCGTTTGGAAAAGAGTAGGAAAGTTCTTGCTTATGTGGTAAAAAGAGCACGTTCTTGACTGTGGCTATGCTTTGTCATGCCATGCTTGATATTGTTTTGGCTTTATGCTTAGTATTCTTTGTTGTAGCATGACTTGTTATAAACAATTGAGATTTCTTACTGTGCCTTGGATGAATCATGCGTTGTTTTATCATATTAAAGCATAGTATAGTGGTATTCTCCTTTGATGCTTTATTTGGGTTGACTTGGCACATGCTCACACCATGTTATGACTATCTCAAGTCACCATAGCCTTTATGATCCTTTAGTTTTCAACTTGTAGTATCACTTTATGCTTTGATCAATGATGTTTTGTCGCTTTGCATGATTATGGCCATTATTGCTCTCTTAATTTGTCGCTCCCAGTCTTTTGCTAGCCTCCACAACCAAGTATGAGTTCCACTCATGCATCCAACTCCCTAAACCAAGTTATTCCAAAGAGTCCACCATACCTACCTACTAGCTTATACTATTCCAAGTATATTCATGCTTTTGTTTACCTTCCAAATTAAACTTGTTATGAGAACACTAGTGATTAAAGCTCTCACGAACTTGATGGCACACTTTACTTTACTTGCCATTAATAAACTTGAACCATTGTGTCTTCTATGTTGTATATGCTTGCACTTATTTGTTGGGAATTAGCAGAACCATGCTTTCATGGGGAATGCTTTCAACATTGCACTTGGTACTTGTACCTAGTTGATATCATGCTCTTTTGTATATGGATGTAAATGGTGTGAAATGAAAGGGGAGCTTGTAAGTCCATGGAGTTATGTATATGTGTTAGAGAAACGCCTAGGACGCTGGTCTAATCCATGCTGACATGGTGGAAACCTGCAGCGTAACCATAATGAGCTGTCTATGAAGCATTCTTCTTATAAAAAAAGAGTCCTATATTGAGAAAAAAAAGAGATACTATGAAAAGAGGAAAGAGATAAAAAGCACCATATTCCCATGGTAAATAAGAAGAATGCTGAGATGCTCGTTGTCTGCTTGCCTTGTCATTTTGATATGGGGATTCTTCTGTATCATCGGGCAAGGGGTACCCCGTTGGCGGTTCTCAATGATACACATGTACTTACGATGACAAGAACTTACCGGTGACTTAACTTGAGTAGCATGTGGAGCGGCCCTTGTATACAAGGGACATGAGATTTCTGACTTATACTTCGTCAAGCATGTACACCATAGTTTGTTCACTTTAACCTTAATCACTTCAAGATGCTTATGATAGGGGCAATGAGAGCTGAAAGCTATAAGTACCATAATTTTTGGAAGCTCTTTATGAGACTTGAATCCCTACTTCCTTTTACAAAAGGCCTTTCTTCCACCATTATATTGAGTCTCCACCTTCTATCTTTATGCACTTACTTTGAGAGCATAGTGGCCATTCTTAGTTCTATGTGCATTGTCCCAAGACTAGTTGATTGATGCATAACTTGATATTGCTTGTTTTAAACTATTGTATCTAGTCACTCTTATGAACTTTGAAGGTGTCCTATGCATTTATATTTGCTACTCTATTGAGGGACAAGCTGAATACTATTATGCCATGTTTTCTTTATGTGAAACAAACAAACGTCTTGCAAAGCATTGTTATTCATGAATCTTTTGTTTGTGCCTTTTCATGTTCCATCATAGTTTCTTTGCCTATTGCTAGAACTTTGTCTTTCATGTTATGATTGAAGTACTATGATCCCAGCTTCGAATGTTTTGGAAATACTTTGATCAAGTCTTTGATGGTGCATGTCACCTCAAAAATTATTTCTTTTTATCACTTATCTACTCGAGGACGAGCAGGAGTTAAGCTTGGGGATGTTGATACATTGCAAATGTATCTATAATTTTTGATGTTCCATGCTTGGTTTTATCCACTTTCTTGTGTTTTGTTCCAACTTTGGAGTACTTTTCATATGATTTCTTGGACTAACCTATTAACAAGAGCCACGATTGCGCCTTTTGCTGTTTTTTGTTTTGGTTCGGGAAAGTCAGAAAATGAATATTCTCGGAATTGGAGGGACAAAAGCCAAAGTGCCTATTTTTTCGGAAGGGATCAAGTGCTAGAATACGAGACGGAGAAGGGCCAGGGAGCCACCACACCACCTGGCCACGCGGCCAGGTATGGCCCGTGCCAGGGGGTGGTGTGGCCACTCCCGGCACCCCCTCGGCCTCTCCTTCCGCCTATATATTGCCCTCAGGACGAAAACCCTAAGAACCCGATCAAAAATCCACGAAAGAGTTTGTAGCCGCCGTCATCTCCATCCCTAGATCGGGAGGGATCTGAAGCTCTTCCCGGCACCCTGCCAGAGAGGGGAATTCACCCTGGAGGCCTTCTTCATCACCATGTAAGCCTCTGGTGTGATGCGTGAGTAGTTCATCCTTGGACTACGGATTCATGTAGTAGCTAGATGGCTGGTTTCTCCTCCTTTGTGCTTTCATGTTTAAATCTTGTGAGCTCCATTCATGATCAAGATCTTCTATTTGTAATCCATACATGTTGTGTTTGCGAGAATCCGATGGATATTGAGATGCTATTTCAGATTGATTATTGATTTTATCATGTCTTTGTTATTTGAGATCTTGCATGCTTTCCGTTGTTAGTAGCTATCTTGGCCAAGTAGATGCTAGCAACTCCAAGAGTTAGTATTTATGCTCGATAGTGGGTTCATGCCTCTGGTAATCTAGGGAAGTGACAGAAATCTCTAAGGTACTAGATGTGATGTTGCTACTAGGGAGAAAACAACAATCCTTTGTTCATAGAAAAATCGTATTGTTTACTTTACACACAGTTCGTAAAGCAATAATCTATTGCTTGCAACTTAATACTGGAGGGGGTTCGGATGATAACCTGAAGGTGGATTATTAGTCATAGATGCAGTTGGATGGCGGTCTATGTATTATGTTGTAATGCCCAATCAAGTCTCAAAGGAGTCAAGATGATTAGTATATGCATGTATTGCTTTCTCGGTGTTTGTCAATTGCCCCGCTGTAATTTGTTCACCCAGCATGTTTTCTATCTAAGGAGAGCTACCTCTAGTGAACTATGGATCCCTGTCCTTTTTCTTTACATACAATCTATAAACTATTTCTGCTTTGTGTTTACTTTCTGCAAACTATTACTTCTTTCCATTCGATACGTTTAATCCTTTGTTTTCTGCAAAACACGGTGAGATTGACAACCTCATTGCAAGTTGGGGACAAAGTTCTGTGGTTGCGTTGTGCAGGTCTCCACGTTGCTACTAGCACCGGTAGTGCGCCAAAAAGCTCAGCAACACCTTTGGGGTGTTTCCTTGCTCCTACTGGTTCGATTAAACCTTGGTTTCATAACTGAGGGAAAACTTACTGCTGTGCTCATCATACCTTCCTCTTGGGGTTCCCAACGATCTCTACGTTGAAAGTCGAGCGCATCATGGCCCCCTGAAATATTTTATGAATCTTGTGATTGCTTTCTCGTGAAAGCCTCGTTGGGTTTTTATTTGGTTTTTCTGAGGTTGATCGTGCGTGTGTTGCTATTTGTGCACCCCTGCAGGGTAAATATTTTTGAAAGTTGTGTCCGCGGTTATGGACGACTTGGAGCACAATATCTCGATCATAGACAACTATAACTAAAGTAGTGCTATAAATTTGACATTGACATGTCTAGTAATTCAGTTTCACTACAACGGAATGAGTAAATAAAAGTGCCAACAACTGCTGGAGTTGTGATGTCTCATGCTAATTATATCTGACTAGTAAGTGCTGCAACTATAATGGAATGAATAAAACTGCCAACTATGTGAGTTCCTCGGTTTGACTTCCTCGTTTGGTATCGAGGGGGAATACCAGGATGGGTATGATTGGTGTTAGTATCAGGTTGGTTCCGAATAGGTCTTTCTTATCTCTCTCTAATAGCCAACAGTTGTATCGAGTCTCTATTGGTTGTTAATGCATGCTTCACTCCCGCTTCAGTCCACCATACCTATGTAGGCGAGAGCCGCCAAATTCTAGACTCGCCGTGTACTGGCCTCAGTACTGACCGCTCCGTTTTCCTTTGCCCTTTGTCGGCACCCCTTTTTGTTTAACAAGTATAAGTTCGTCGTCGTTAGCAGGGTTACCCTTCCGGTTTGGCCTAGGCAAGGTTATGGACGCCATTGGTTATTCTTCAGGGCTTTTAGCCCCATTTGCATCTTATCCGTACTCGGATGTTGTATTATTCTCAAGGTGATTTGGATCTTTGTACTGTATATCTGTATTCTTGACTCATGGAGTCGTTGTTATATATATATATCTGTTCTGTGGGTTCTATCATGGACTATTGTGTAATGATATTGCTTCGTTTTTCCACCCGCACGCAAGTGCTTGGTGGGCATCTTTGAATCGTTTCTATGCGGGTTTGGCGGGAATCGCTGAAACTTGCACAGGGCCGATACGAGGGTGTTACACTGTGGTAGTTGCAAAGGCTCTGCGGATACACCGTTGACTATGTGGCAGCGATTTCAGGTGCCTTGTCTAAGATGTTGATGGAGTCTTCAAGTGTGGCCGTAGACTCGGCTTCGATGTAGGTGACGACCCACGTGGCCTTGTATCGTACCTCAGCTGGTAACACTGCCTCTACGCCATGCACCAGAAAGAAAAGTGTGTAGCCAGTGGTGCTGTTTGGAGTTGTGCGCAGGCTCCTTAGCACGAAGGGTAGCTCGTCTGCCCATGCTCCAATCGCTTGTTCGAGAGGCCGAAGGAGTCGCTTCTTGATGTCGTTGGCCTTTTCGAATTAACCATTGGTCTAGGGTGTGCCACGGAAGCGTAGCTGACATTCATGCCCAGATTGTCGTAGAAGTCTTGGAACTCTTTCAAGCTGAAGTTTGTCCCGTTGTCGATGATGATGTTGTGTGGCACCCCGAATCTGAAGACGATGGACTCGAAGAACTTGATGACAGTGGTGTCGGACTGGTTGGTGATGAGCATAGCCTCTATCCACTTGGTGAATTTGTCGACTGCGACAACTTCTGCAGCTTGACGACCATGTATAGTCCCCATTGCATGAAGGGCAAGGACAAGGGTATTGGCCGGAGCTCCGTGCCTGGTGCGTGCGGCTTATCCGCAAATCTCTAACAGGCGTTGCACCTCTCGACAATGCTCTTGGCGTCGCGCATCGCAGTTGGCCAATAGAAACTAGCCCGTAATGCTTTACCAAATCTTGTTGGGGATACCCACCGGGTAGGGTCACACCGGGGTATAAAGGCCGAGTTAGCCGAGGTATGGCACGGTCAAAGCAAGTGGTGGCCGTGTCACCTCAAGGCAGGCTGACTTACAGTGTAACCCGGCCCGTGAAGCGTCTCCCTAGCCTTAACCCGACCGGCATAAAATATATGTCGGCCATGTTTGTCTATCTATTACGCAGGTACCCTTGTAACCGAGTTAAGCCACATGCTAGCCGAACTACCATTTGGCTTCCAAGAGAAGGAAGGAATCTCCTGCTGGTTAAAAGGTGGCTTTTACTAGCCGTAGAATGAGCGAACCAAAGCAGAGGGAAGGACCAGCGGGGTAGGGGCGACCAAGATGATGCGGGCAATGCCGGCTGACGTAGCCCATGTCTGATGACGCTTAAAGCCAAGGATTGCGCAAGGGGTTACGTCCAAAGTCCGGACAAATCGTTAAAGGGAATAAAGAAGCATCTAGCTTTAACCAAGGGGCATATTCGGGGAATATGCTGCCACGTATGCCCAACCTTTGTAACCCGGGCTCCCCTATATAAGGAGAACCAGGGCCTCCATAGAAAGGGATCGATCATTTTTCTATGTCTAAGGTAGAACTCGTGAGCTAGGTTGTGTGGAGTAAGAGACATAGTCTCCTTCTCACGAACAGCTCGAGGAGCACTTGTATCCACCATTGATAGAGGAAATACAACAACATCCGTGCGTGGAATCACCATGTTTTCCCTCCCTGGATTGCCCTAGCACTCATTGGCCCCATCTTTAGCCTATCCATGGCATTTGCCGTGCCACCACCACAACAGTTGGAGCCCACCATGGGGCTAGCGGTGCTAGCAGGGGTGAAAATCCGGACGGGAAGCATCTCCAACACCAGCGAGCGCGTCGTTTCCGACCTGCTTCAATGCTTTAGAGCGCTGGAGTACGTCAGCGACAACGCAGGGAGCTTCGGCAGGCGTCCTCCTCTGCGCAACAGCCTCTTCATCAAGCTTGGCGCACACAAGATTTTCGTCGGCATGGACGAGTCCTACGTTCATCCGCGGAACATCGTCGAGTGAGGCGAACCACCTCTCAGCGCAGCTCACGGTGTGCATGTCACTCGCCCCGCTAGCAGCGTTGAGGTCCTGATGGCCGCGCCAGACGCGGGAGCAAGCAAGGACCCGACTCCAGAGCCGGAAGTCACGCCAAAACAGGCAAGATCTAGGTTTCCTCCACTAGAGAGGATAGAGAATGTACTCCAACAAGCAATAGATATCCTAGCAACACCAATAGCTCCTGTGGTAGACCCGGCTCAGGTGCAAGCTGAGTTGGAGGAAACTAGGCAGAAAATGTTAGCTGGCACAAAGAAAATAGCGGAGTTACAACAGTCTTTGAACATCATTTTGAGGGAATATGCAAAGGCAAACCGCATAAACGGGATGGAAATCCGAGGTAGAAACCTGATTACTAAGATTGACAAGGAATACGAGCCTAGGCCGGGTCAGACAGCCACGATAGTAACAGGAGGGCTGGAGAGGTACAGTACCCTGGCAAAGAACCTCAGGGCGGCAAACGCAACTGCATCCGAGTTAGAGGGTCTAACCGGAGAGGCCTAGGAAAGGCAACAGGAGAGGGTGAACCACTTGATGTGGGTCGCTTGCTAGCAAAATGAGGAAATGAACAAAGCAAACCCAGCACCATCAGGAGCATTGCACGTGGTTCATTTGGCTAGAAATAACCCCGTGAAGTTCGACGGAGCCGCATCATCTCCGAGTCATCACCCTAGGAGAGAAGAAGTCGTAAACTCCAGGAGAAGAGACAAAAAGATGGTCCCCTATGACCCAGTAAGAGCTGGGAAAGGCAAAGCAGTGCAAGTTGATGAAGATTGCCATGGTACCAGCCGAGGTGAAGCTGGCCGAGGTAATCACGACCAAGACAATGTCGGTCAAAGGAACGCTGCCAATGGCAATGCCGGACAGTGTGATCCAGCGGGAGCAGGGCAAAACATACCTCGGCAACAACAGCAGCAACGCGTACCTCGACAGGAGAGAAGTGCAGGTAAAGCAACACAATAGCAAAACGCTTGTCCGAATCAGGAAATATACAATGATGGTTATTCAGTGATGATTAACGACGGATACCCCAGACCGGAGCACCATGTAATTCGATCAAGGTTGGGAAGCAGAAACTTGTAGCCAGATGATGCGAGGCTGAAACTAGACATAATTTATAGGTAGGAGTTGATTGAGGTACAGGGTCCTCCTGGTCCGGCGAGCTTTGGGCCTCGGATCATGAGGGAGCCGCCAGTACCGAAGTTTCAATTGGCCAGAGGAACAAGGATCTATGATGGTAGCACCATACTGGAGGATTGGCTTATTGATTACGCAACAACGATCAAGATTGCAACTGGAAATTTGAGATGGCCAGTGAGGTATGTGCCTCAAATGTTAGAGGGACCGGCGAGAGTTTGGCTAAACAACTTTCCACCAGGAAGTGTTAACTGCTGGCTGGACTTTGAGGAGTTATTCATTATCAATTTCTCAAGCACTTAGAAGAGGCCCAATAGGCTACAAACCCTAGCGTTATGCCGACAAAGACTGAATGAGCCAAACCAAGATTTCCTGACTTAGTGGTGCAACGTGCGCAACTCATGCGAGGGGGTAATTGAATCACAAGCAATCGTGTGGTTCGCCCAAGGCTGTAGATATGGAAGTATGTTGTGGCAAAGGCTGCAACGAGATATGCCAACCACTTTGGTTGAGACGATCCGGATTGCAGATTCATATGCTTTGGGAGACCCAACTCAACCCCGGCTAATGTCAAGTGAGGAAAACGAGGAGTATTACAACCGAGATGGCTCAACGTCATCAAGGAGAAATGATTTCCGAGGAAAGAGAAGGGACGAGCGTCTGGATTATAGGTATAACTTGAAGCAGGTGGCAGCGGTGGACCGAGATCAACCCAATGCCAGTGCTAGCTAGCACCAGAAAACTAGAGGGCAGAACTGACAACATAAGAGCAAGGGGAAAAAGCCTTGGACCCCGGAGCAGAAAAAGCAATGGCAGGAGCGAAACGATCGACCGAGGTATACGTTCAAGTCTATGCTAGATCAACCTTGCAAGTTTCATACGCCAAGTCCGAATAGCCCGGCAAATCATATGACCCGGCAGTGTGAGTGGATGAGGAAGCTAGAACAGGGTAGTTCGAGGAATGCTCAGGCACCTCGGAGCGAAGCACCCCAGAATGAAACACCTCGGAAGCCATTACTAACAAGGGGGAATGGACAACAACTAATGTTGCCTCCACCTCCGTCGAGATATGAAAATCAGGAAAGAAGGGATGTTGTGCATCAAGTAAACAATAACTAGCAACAGGACCAAGGTCACCACACAAATGAGGGACGAAACGAATACAGGGAGCATCACCAAAGCTACTGTGTGTTTACCACAGAAGAAACTGACTGGAAAAGCTTGCAGCACCGACATATGGAGGTAAATGCGGCAATGCCAGTTGTGGTGAGATATATGCCTTGGTCAGATCAGGAGATTACATGGGGTATCAAGGATCACCCAAAGCTCATGCCTAGCCCAGGGACCTACGCATTGGTCCTGGATCCGATGTTCATCGGGCCGAATCTTAATGTGAGGTTCTCCAAGGTGCTGATTGATAATGGTAGTAGCATTAACATCATGTACAAGGATACCATGCACAAGTTGGGGATATCAGAGAATATGCTGCAAGCTACAAGGACCACCTTTCATGGCATTGTGCCAGGTATCTCCTGTGAGCCAATTGGCAAGGTCCGGGTTGATGTGCTGTTCAGTACAAGGGATAATTACCGTACTGAAAATTTGGAGTTCGAAGTGGTGAATCTGGAGAGCACCTATCACGCGTTGCTCGGCAGGCCCGCGTTGAACAAGTTCATGGCAAGTACTCACATCAGTTACTTAAAGATGAAACTGCCTGGATCTAGGGAGTGATAACCATATCCTGGGACTTTAGGCATTCGATCGAGTGTGCTTTTGCCGGATCTAACTTGGCCGAGTCACTCGTGATAGCTCAAGAAAAGAGGAGGATACAAGATGTGACGGCATTGGCTTA
The DNA here is from genome assembly GCA_023614405.1 of Avena insularis. Taxonomy (NCBI): domain Eukaryota; kingdom Viridiplantae; phylum Streptophyta; class Magnoliopsida; order Poales; family Poaceae; genus Avena; species Avena insularis. Next base: position 374,942,194 of record CM042689.1, read on the forward strand.
ATCCGCGCAGCAACATATGTCGACACTGACCAACCGGCATGGAAGCGTATCGTTCTAGGCAACCAAGGATACAAAGAAAGTGTCAATTGATGATCAGTTCCCAGAGCGCACCGTAACCATCGGGGCCGGGTTAAGCAACAAATAGGAAAGCGAGCTCGTCAGCTTCCTCCGTGAGAATCGGTGAAAGGGCATGTATGCCCCCATGTGTGGTTTTGGTAATTAATGACAATCCCTATGGACTAATGTGCAAATTGAGTCTCACTTGCAGGTTTGTCCATTGGCATCGCTTGGACCATGTGTTGGTCTCAAGGATGAAAAATAAGAAGCATTGTCCAAGGGCTTTGTGCCTATTGGAATCAAGTAGAAGAAGAAGATGAAGTATGTCTCGAAGAAGAAGAAGATGGAGTTCCTCATGGCTATCTTCAAGACATCATGAATAATTGAAGTGCAAGCTAAAGATGCGTCATCTCTAGAAGATCTCATGCTTGAAGCTTTCCATCCTCGACAATCATGGATTGATGAAGACTAGTTCGAAGAAGAGGCTTCCCCATGGAGTATGGGGGAGCATTTCTCAAGACTTCATCAAGCAAGTGCAAGAAAGAGCAATCAAGAAAGGTGTTCCATCTTGAAGGTGACAAGATCGTCTACATCATGCTCAAGTGGGATGCTCAAGGCAAAGGTATGATCTTGATAGGGTTTCAATTTTACTGGTCTCTTGTAGCGTTGGGAGACCGGGTTTAGGATAGATAGCCGTACTATCAAGAGGGGCTCTCGAGTGGGTGACTCGTTCGTATCTTTCGGAGAGAGCTCAAACCTTTGCATACATAGCATCACCTTTCCTGGTTGTTGTTTGGTTCTTGTCCATGTGAGGATCTAGAGCTTGTGGTTATCTTCATAACAAGCTCTAGTTCATCAAAAACAGATTTCCCTTGCATATCTTATTGCGTTTTTGATCTTGCGGGTTTTCTGGCTCCACACCTTTGGAGGTATCTCACATATATATATTCATGGTATTTTATCCCTTAGTGATACCCAATATTTCGTTATCTTTCCAACAAAATTGGTTTCATCTCTTTTGGAGTTCGGATGCAAAAGTTGTGGCAATTCTGGTTCAGGAGTTTTTGCCTGGCCGGTAGTTCCAGCAGGACACCAGTAGTACCGCTAGGGAAGTTTGCCGCCGGTAGTACCGGTGTTAATTCCGGCCCAATTTCCAGTAACCCTGTTTTCGCTTTAGTATGCTCTCTGCCTGGTTTACCCTATTTGACGGTACTTCGGTCGGAATCTTGGGCGGTAGTACCGACCCAGGCGGTTGGAATGTTCGTTTGCGGTACCAAACTTGGTGGGTGAGCGCACCGCGGTACCCGAGTTGCCATCAATCGCACGGACGGGCCATAGTAGATTCGCCAATTGTCCAGAAGGGCCAAATGGGGGTGAATACAAATCTAATGGCCAAACGGTCGTTTGAACCAGACGAAAAACGGTTGAACTCAAATACCACCGTTAGGTCAACTCTTCTTGGCCCGCCATGTCACTATTCCCCGTTATATTTTGCGGTCGTGGACTAGCTTACCCCTACGTGGACCAGATCCCTGAGTGGACGAGATCTATTTCTTTGCTCTGCTCTGGTCTTCTCCCCTGCTCCCCTCCCCATAACATTTGCTCAGCTCTGGCTGCTCGTCTCAGATCGGAGCTCGCACTTGCTCTAATTTGCGTCTCCGCCATGTCTGGTCAACCTCCCACGCCTCTAATCGAAGCTCGCAGCCGTCGCCATTGCATTGTCCGCGTGACGAACTTGGCGTCCCGGACTAATATCTCGCCTCTGGCTAGTCCTTCTCGCACGATGGAGCACGCCCCACCAGGCGATCCAGGCCGGCGACCGGCCTCGGGAAGTTGCATGCTGCCGCACCGTGCATGGTAGCCACAGCACAGTTCGACGACCATGCTCTCATGGCCACCGTGCTGGGCGTCCGTCCCGCCGTGTCGCCGGCAGAGTTGCTGTCGGCTTTCAGGTCTCGTTTTGGGATCAGACGAAATGAGATCAACATTGAGGTATGCACGCCGCCATTCAATTTTTTCGTCCGGTTCGAGCAAAGCTCAGACACCGGGCGTGTTCTGCATTCTTCCCGTTCTTTTGAGTGCCGCGGGGAGAAAATGAGCTTCATGCGTTGGCACCGTGCCTATGGGTGGGACGACCGCTTGGGGCAGCTTTGTTTTTTCTCCAAACTCGGCTTTGACGGCCTCCCATTGGATGCTTGGGAGCTGGAGGGCCTCAAGCAGGTCGTCAGTAGCCTTGGTGGCGAGCTGGTGGAAATCGTGCCACCGAGCGACAGATGGGTCATCGAGGTAAAGGCGTGGCTGAAAGATCCTAACACCGTTCCTAAGATGTACGAGGTGCAGATTCCAAGCAGGGCAGGGCGACAGCTTTGCTGGAAGCACCCGGTCATCATCCACCTGGAGGAGGTTCTGGACTCGGTACATGGCATTCAGGGCCCCGAAGAGGCTGCCAGAAAGCACCCTCGTCGCCTGCAGTGTTGGCCTAGAAGGATCGATGGCACAGGACCGCCACCGTTTATGACAGGGGCACAGTTTCGATGGGGGGACCGGGCTTGGACGAGCTGGTGGTTCTGATTTCCCTCGAGTGAAGACAGATCTCTAGTGAATTACCGTGGTATGTGTGGCTAATGAATTTGTAGTATGGAGAGCGTAGCAGGAAGTTAGCATCGACTAAAAATGTGTAATAGTTTGAATCGATGTAGTACGTGTGTGTAATAGTTTGAAGTAGTATGTGTGTGTAATAGTTTGAATCGATGTAGTATGTGTGGGTAATGAATTTGATGTAGTTTGTGTGCGTGTAATAGTTTGAATCGATGTAGTTGAACACCGTGCTTTATAATTTCTGTGAATAACCAAGGACAACCTCATGAAAAGAGGGTGGTCTGGCAATGAGCAATGTCAATTCTGTGGATGCCAGGAAAATGCAGTCCATCTCCTCTTCAAGTACTCCCTCCGTTTCAAAATATAAGATGTTTTAGCTTTGTGAATGGAGCGTATCTAGACATCTTTTAGTGATGGTGCTTTCTAAACCTAGATGAACCTACATACTAAAAGGGGACTAGATACACTTCATTCACAAAGCTAAAACATCTTATATTTTGAAATGGAGGGAGTACAAGGTAGCTACATTTATAACACGTTGAACTGAGGACCATTTTGCAGGCAACACAAGACAAAGGAAAAAATGGTTTACAGCACAGATAACAGACGCAAAATCTGTAGTCTAGGATAAAAAGATGCTAGTTAACTGGATTGAACCACGACTAGTAATTGAAGGAAATGGGTACTTGATAGTATTTTCTTACAACAGTAGTACTTCCATACAAAAGGGTCTTATACCTGCACAAAAGTGGGCTAAACTTCGTACTAGTTTATAGAACAATTTGTCAGCATTTCATCTACAAAAGCCATTTTCAGTCTGAACTTAACTATTCTACACTGAAGAAACTACAGATCTCCACCAGAAAAGCTGGCTGGCCAATTGCCTTGAGAGGACATAAGTTCTTTGATCATTTAACCCAAACTGATCTATTGCCTTCCCGCCAAACTACAAGAAATCTGCATCGTTCATGCACGAGCGATTTGCATGCGCCAGTCCCGGTTCAGTTGGACCATCCGCGCCGCCGCAACAATTTCTTCAAACTGAAATTCGACATCTCCTTCTCGGGATCGTAGGTCCGTGTGAACTCAAACCTGAATTCCGGGGCTGAGCTGATGCCCGCCGCCGGCTCTGGCTGTCGAACAATCCAGCATGCTGAGTGTAGACGCTTGGTCGCCGCCACGGTACGGCCTTCGACGGTGCATAGGATGGAGCGTCTTTGCCGCAGACGGCGTGCTCCCAGCCTACCCCACTTAAGGTAGTCCGCGCCGAAGCGTGGACGCGGGAGTTCCTAGACCTTGGTGCTTCCCTGTTCGAGGGTGTGTACCCTCGGCGGCGACACGCTCTCATGAACGATTTGATACGTACCTTGTTCCCATTGCCTAGAGCATGCCATAATGCCGGCGTGCGATTTCTCCACATCGCTCTCTTGGCCCTGCTTGCCGCATCTGGCGCCGACGATGGCGTAGTCGCAGCCGCGGCCGATTCAGCACATTCGGGAAAATCATCCGCCTGGCAGGGCAATGGGAGACCGGCCTTGAAGTAGAGCTTCATGGCCTGCCTTAGAGGGGCTAAATACCCTAGTTTCGGCGGCTGTCGCGGCGGCGGCGGCTTAGGCGGGGCCATGTTACCATAGTTGGTGCGGCGCGGAGGAGATGCGCAAGGTGAACTGTGGTTAGTCGGAGAAGGGGAGTGAAAGACTGACAGTAGGTTTGGACTACGGGAACGCGTGAAAATAACCATTTCCCATTTCCTTAGAGGGTAATAATTCGACACTCGTTGCATTAACAACTCAATCTTTATTTCTCTTCTCAGCATAAGAGTGCGAATGTATTAAAAAGATCGGTCGTGGCTATCCACCTCATCGGGCAATGTACCAGGACAGGTAGGAGACGGGACCGGGTTTCATTTTAGAAATGTTGATGACTATGCCCTTATGTTTATACGATATTATTTATATGCCACCATGTACCATCGAGTGTAGCAACACCATCAGAAACAGGGGATAACGACATGGCGTGTTTTATTTTTTTAAAGGGCATCAGAAACAGGGGATGCCGACGTGGCATGTTTTCTAACTGGCGGGCCCGCCCCCTCCACCTTTGACGACGCGCATCCCAGGTTCGAGGGGTGGTGCCGCCCACGAACACATTATTGTGCAATTTTCCATGTGGGAGCTGAATTCCGGTGCTGAGCTGATGCCCGTGTCGAACACAGAGAATTCTGAAAGAAGCTACTAAAAATAAATACTTTGAATTCTGTGTGCAAGTTTTGATCAAACAGACTGACATGTGGGACCTGCTAAAAATTTCGTGAAGTGCTCCCCGTGCATAGTGCGCTGATAGGTGGCATGTTTTCTGACAGGCGGGCCCGCCTCCTCCACCTACGATGGCGCGCGTCCCAGGTTCGAGGGCTGGTGCCGCCCACCAACACATTATTGTGCAATTTTCCATGCTTTGTTGCAACCAGCTCCTCTCCTCTGCTCCTGCCGCCGCCACTCCGCTCAGTCGTGCACCGCTCTCGTCGTCCCCTTGGGCCATCGTTCTCCCGCCCTCTCCTCCCTGCCATCCCCTCACGTCCCCTCCCTGCCCTGTCTCCTTGCCGCCGCCCACCGCCCAGGCGCGTCTAGAAACAAAAACTGAGAGTCGGCCGTTAGGTTAGGGGCCCAACGACGCTGGTGATCCGGATCCTGCTCGGAGATGGATCCTACGAGGCTTGAGAGCACGGATATGGGTCCTAGGTGGCTGGAGAGCACAGAATCTCCTTCAAGTCTGGAGAGCACAGAGGACAACAAAACGGGGGGAGAGGTAGCGGGGTGCAGAGCTTTAGAGGTATGGAGCCCGGAGAAGGTGCCGTGCGTCCACATTGAAAGGTAAGAACTGTGATTCCTTATCTACATACCCCAATTAGCGTTTATAGTCCCGTGGTGATGCCAAGGATATGGGTTGGTAACCGCAGGACGTCTGTACAGCTTGTCCTTGAGCATGATGCTTTGTCAAGCGGGCATGAAGGCACTGAAACGTGTGGCGGTGCGGATGATGATGAGAAAGCATATCTAGACGTGGCTACTGACCCTGATAGGATGGAGAGTAGGGAATATTTGGTTGAGTCGAACTTTGAGCCTGACTATGGGACTGATGAGGAAGAGGAATGTGAAGATGTGGAAATGGGATGTAGATACGACGACGAAGACGTGGACAGGCCAGTGATACACTTTGACAGGGACAATCCTACAATTGATGAGGGGACTGTCTTTGATAATGTGGAGGATTGCAGATATGCAGTTGCAACCTATGCAATTAGAGTTGGGTTTGAATTTATCATTGAAAAGAGCGACCAAAAGAGATTTATGGTGCACTGTAGGTAAAGTAATGTGTGTAATTGGAGATTACATGCATCTCCAATGCGGGGTGGACACCCATTTCAGGTTGCAATAGCTACATTTAGTTTCAGTCTTTCTCATATTTATTTTGCTGATAACTAGCTCTGAATTATTTGGATTCTTATCAAATGCAGATCAAAGTAAACACGAAGGAACACAACTGCCCTAATACTTCTTTAAGTGGTAAAATTAGACCGACGACTACCAAGTGGATTGTTGCTACTGTACTTGACTGGGTGAGGCAGGATCGTAATATTGGACCAGCTGAACTCAGAGCAAAGATTAGCAAAAAGTTTAACATTCTGATTCCTTATCACAGAGTCTTTGATGGGAAGGACATGGCTCTAGACTTCATTCAAGGCAAGTGGAATGGCAGTTTTCATATGTTGTATAGTTTCAAAGCTTAGGTAGAGAAAACATCACCTGGTAGTGTTGTTGACATTGATTACGAGGTTGTGAAAGGGAGAGAAAAGGTCTCGAGGGGGGTCATGCATAAGCAGGCAGATAAGATATGCTTTAGGAGATGTTTTATGCACTTTGAAGGCATCTTGGAAGGGTTCCTAGGCATTGCAGCCATACTTGGCAATAGGCACAACTTATTTAACAGGGAAGTTTAGGGGACATGTTGCTTCTGCTTGTGCTTTGGACACGCATAATTGGCTTCTACCCGTAGCTTATGCTGTTCTTGAGGGTGAATCAAATGAAAGCTGGACATGGTTCATGCAAAGACTACGGGAATTAATTGGTCACCCTGAAGGCTTGGTGATACACACCGGTGCATCCGAGGGTCTTGAGAATGCTGTTGATGCTGTGTTTCCTGGGGTTGAGCATAGGGAATGCATGCGGCACCTCGCTACTAACTTCACGAAGAAGTTCGAAGGAAAGATCTTTGAAGAGGACTTGTGGCGATCAGCATACACATACATCCCAAGCACGCATGCTACTTACTTGCAGAACATGTATGTAGTTCCAAAGGTGAAAAAATACCTTGAGGAACATCACACCAAGCTATGGGCCAGAAGCAAGTTTGGTGAGTTAAGCAAGGTGGATTTTGTATGCAATAATTTGGCAGAGAGTTTCAATGATAAGATTTCGGGCATGAAGACACTTGGAATTGTTATTTTGTTGGATGCAATAAGACAGTGCATAATGGTGAAGATAGATTTAAGGCAAAGAATTTGTGCAAGAAAAATTTTAGGCCATAAAATAGTTCCAAAGGTGGTTATGTTACTGAATACAAGAACCAAGGCAATGAGAACGATAAAGATGAGGCTGGTCAGAAGTTCCAGAACATTGGCTGAGGTTTATGCAGAATACAAGCATGGAAGTGAACGGAGGTACACTGTAGACATTGGAAACAAGACTTGTTCATGCAGGCAGTGGCAGATTACTGGTCTGCCATGTCACCATACAATTTACTTCATCTTAAAGCTTAGAGGTAACGAAGCTGAAATAGAGAACTATGTCGACAACTATTTCTCCGTGGAAAAGTTTGCTGCAACTTATGCAGAAAACGTACCACCTACGGCCGATGAAAATGATTAGGAGATTGTCGATCTAGGGTTCAAACTTCAACCACCAGTTCTTAGGAGGCCACCTGGGAGGCCTAGAAAGCTAAGGATCGTAGCCTCCACCGATAGAGGTCCAAGGCTTGGTGCTAGGAAAAGGAAATGCGGACGTTGTGGCGGATTCGGCCATATCAAGAGGTTGTGCAAAAACCGAGTTACACATGCTATTGTCCCTGTTCACACCCCAGTGGAAGAAAATGAGGCTTCTCAGCCAGACCTGGCGGAAGAGCAGCGTGAAGACGGTGATGAGCACTCGGAGGAAAACGTACATAAGAAGCCAATTTATGAAGAAGTGGAGGTACCGGCGAGAAAAGGGTGTGAAAAGAAACAAAAGGGTAAGCAGAACGGGGAGGAAAGGGCAAATAATGGAGGTGTATTAGAATATGAAGAAGTTGCAGGGGTGATTGAGGACGTTCTTGAGGATCTTTCGGCTAACTGCAGAAGAAATAATAAATCCCTGTCAATTTTATCTTTGTACGATTCTCCGGATGAAAGGTAAGCTTTAAAATTGTTTTATTTGCCATTTTTTCATTTTTTTTATCCTCATCAACTGATGCTTAATGCAGCGTGGGCTAGCAGACTAATAAGAGGAGCAGAAAGATGCGGGCATAGTAACGTCCTATGTTGAATTGTATCATTGAAACTAAACTAGCCGTGTCATCTTTATTTATATCTGGCGCGTGCAACGTGTCTGTGATGGGGTCATGTGGACCAGATTACATTTTTTTAAATATTATTACATTAATTTTTTACCTGCGTTTGGACACGGCTACTAGTTCCCATCTCCCTTGCATTCCCATCTCCTCTGGCGCACTCCAGAATTATGGCTATGCCATCAAGTAGCAGAGTCAGCGTATTGTCCCATCAGGTGTAAACGCAATGACTTTGTTTGTTCAGAATTTGACGACTTTTGATTAGTTTGAAATACAGAGAAACCTAAAACATGTATCTAGACATGTTTGGGGTATAGACACATTTATTAAATATCTAAAAAAACTAAGTCAGTTATATCTGGACAGGAGTAGTACACTATTAAAACTCGCGCGATCCCTTCTCCTTAGGCGCACTCCAAATTACGGCTGTGCCATCAAGTGCTAGGAGCAGAGTCAGCGTATTGTCCCATTAGATATGCCAGGGAACGCGCGAACTTTATTTTCAGGATCGAACGAGTTTCGATCGACTAGTTTCAAAGACAAAGACAACTAAAACATGGCCAACATATATAGATTATGGCGATAATCGACCATGACTCAGGTGACCTAGATCCAAAGAGCGCATTAAGATACCGTACATAGATTTAATTTATGCTTAAGTGGACCTAATCGACTATGACGCTCCCGCAGTCTCCATCATTGACGATGTTGTCCGTGTTGCTGCCAGCCTCCTCCGCGTCGGAATCGATGCCGATGTTCCCGGCAGCGTTCCTCCTCCTCATGGATTCTTCACGGCGTGCTGCATCGATAACGGTGGAGGTCGTATGCCCAGGCACTGCCCAGAAGCGCTGCCTCCCTTCGGGGTTGCGCAGATCTGGGTGGATCTCCCGTTGGTGGGTTCCGCACAGCTCAATCAACACAGCCCGCTCCTTCTTGAACAGCTTTCGCCAGTACGCGCTCGTACGCGAGTACCACGCCATTTCCTTCTTCGTTCGACAATTTGGCGGCGCTCTCGGCCTCTGCCTCGCCAACGCGTTGTCGCGCAAGAGCGGCGCGACAGGAACCCCGGCATAGCTGAGCTCAAAGCCGGCCGGAAGCCTCGCTAACTGCGGCGCGAGTATGCCGTAGTGGGCAAACATCTGAGCCTCGTGCAAGCTGAGTTTGGGCCTCTCCCTCTCCATGGCGATGAAGGAACACGATCTGATTTTCGGCCCCGAGGTTAAGGGGATAAAGGCAAGGACGTAGGCCTAGCATAGTTGCCACGACCAATCAGTTTGTAGAACAGACTTCTCGCGGATCACCCTTGTGAAGCACATCACTATCGTCCACGCACCCCGATCCAACGGCGCCTAACAATCGGGGATCGGGTCTTCTAGAAGCCCAGATCGGTTGCTGGTTAGTTCTGCGTCCCGATTGTTTGTGGCCAAAGGAGGTAGTTGAAAATAATACACATTTCAGTGACACTGGTGGATTCATGTGTGGTCTCTGGTTGTTGTTAGTAAAAAGAACACACATGCAATGACACTGGTGGATCCATATCTGGTATGTGAAAAGAACACGCATGCAATGACTCGAGTTATTGTTAGTGAAAATAACACACATGCAATGACACTGGTGGATCCATGTGTGATCTCTAAAGAGAACACACATTTCAATGACACTGGTGGATCCATAGGCGGTATGTGAAAAGAACACACATGCAAAATGACTCTGGTTGTTGTTACTAAAAAGAACACACATGCAATGACTCTGGTGGATCCATGTGAAAAGAACACACATGCAATGACACTGGTGGATCCATAGGTGGTATGTGAAAAGAACACACATTTCAACGACTCTGGTTGTTGTTACTAAAAAGAACACACATGCAATGACACTGGTGGATCCATGGGTGGATTCTGAAAAGAACACACATGCAATGACACTGGTGGATCCATAGATGGTATGTGAAAAGAACACACATGCAAAATGACTCTGGTTGTTGTTACTAAAAAGACACCACATGCAATGACATTAGTGGATCAATGTGTGGTCTCTGTAGAGAACACACATTTCAATGACACTGGTGGATAAATATGTGGTATGTGAAAAGAACACACATGCAATGAGTCTGGTTGTTGTTAGTGAAAAGAACACACATGCAATGACACTGGTGGATCCATAGGTGGTATGTGAAAAGAACACACATGCAAAATGACTCTGGTTGTTGTTACTAAAAAGAACACACATGCAATGACACTGGTGGATCCATGTGTGGATTGTGAAGAGAACACACATGCAATGACTCTAGTTGTTGTTAGTGAAAAGAACATACATGCAATGACACCGGTGGATCCATGTGTGGTCTCTGTAGAGAACACACATTTCAATGACACTGGTGGATCCATTGGTGGTATGTGAAAAGAAAACACAGGTAAAATGACTCTGGTTGTTGTTAGTGAAAAGAGTACACATGCAATGACACTGGTGGATCCATAGGTGGTATGTGAAAAGAACACACATGCAAAATGACTCTGGTTGTTGTTACTAAAAAGAACACACATGAAATGACTCTGGTGGATCCATGGGTGGATTGTGAAAAGAACACACATGCAATGACACTGGTGGATCCATAGGTGGTATGTGAAAAGAACACACATGCAAAATGACTCTGGTTGTTGTTACTAAAAATAACACACATGTAATGAAACTGGTGGATCCATGTGTGGTCTCTGTAGAGAACACACATTTCAATGACACAGGTGGATCCATATGTGGTATGTGAAAAGAACACACATGCAATGACTCTGGTTGTTGTTAGTGAAAAGAACACACATGCAATGACACTGGTGGATCCATAGGTGGTATGTGAGAAGAACACACATGCAAAATGACTCTGGTTGTTGTTACTAAAAAGAACACACATGCAATGACACTGGTGGATCCATAGGTGGATTATGAAATGAACACACATGCAATGACACTGGTGGATCCATAGGTGGTATGTGAGACGAACACACATGCAAAATGACTCTGGTTGTTGTTACTAAAAAGAACACACATGCATTGACACTAGTGGATCCATAGGTGGTATGTGAAAAGAACACACATGCAAAATGACTCTGGTTGTTGTTACTAAAAAGAACACACATGCAATGACACTGGTGGATCCATAGGTGGATTATGAAATGAACACACATGCAATGACACTTGTGGATCCATAGGTGGTATGTGAGAAGAACACACATTTCCATGACTCTGGTTGTTGTTACTAAAAAGAACACACATGCAATGACACTGGTGGATCCATAGGTGGTATGTGAAGAGATCACACATGCAAAATGACTCTGGTGGATCCATAGGTGGTATGTGAAAAGAACACACATGCAAAATGACTCTGGTTGTTGTTACTAAAAAGAACACACATGGAATGACACTGGTGGATCCATGGGTGGATTATGAAAAGAGCACACATGCAATGACACTGGTGATCCATATGTGGTATGTGAAAAGAACACACATGCAATGACTCTGGTTGTTGTTAGTGAAAAGAACACAAATGCAATGACACTGGTGGATCCATGTGTGGTCTCTGAAGAGAGCACACATTTCAATGACTCTTGTTGTTGTTAGTAAAAAAGAACACACATTCAATGACACTACTGGATCCATGTGTGGTCTCTAAAGAGAGCACCCATGCAATGACACTGGTTGTTGTTACTAAAAAGAACACACATGCAATGACACTGGCGGATCCATGTGTGGATTGTGAAGAGAACACACATGCAAAATGACTCTGGTTGTTGTTACTAAAAAGAACACACGTGCAATGACACTGGTGGATCCATAGGTGGTATGTGAAAAGAACACACATGCAAAATAACTCTGGTTGTTGTTACTAAAAAGAACACACATGCAATGACACTGGTGGATCCATGTGTGGATTGTGAAAAGAACACACATGCAAAATGACTGGTTGTTGTTACTAAAAAGAACACACATGTAATGACACCGGTGGATCCATGTGTGGTCTCTGTAGAGAACACATATTTTAATGACACTGGTGGATCCATATGTGGTATGTGAAAAGAACACACATGCAAAATGACTCCGGTTGTTGTTACTAAAAAGAAGACACATGCAATGACACTGGTGGATCCATGGGTGGATTGTGAAAAGCGCACACATGCAATGACACTGGTGGATCCATATGTGGTATGTGAAAATAACACACATGCAATGACTCTAGTTGTTGTTACTGAAAAGAACACACATGCAATGACACTGGTGGATCCATAGGTGGTATGTGAAGAGATCACACATGCAAAATGACTCTGGTGGATCCATAGGTGGTATGTGACAAGAACACACATGCAAAATGACTCTGGTTGTTGTTACTAAAAAGAACACACATGCAATGACACTGGTGGATCCATGGGTGGATTATGAAAAGAGCACACATGCAATGACACTGGTGATCCATATGTGGTATGTGAAAAGAACACACATGCAATGACTCTGGTTGTTGTTAGTGAAAAGAACACAAATGCAATGACACTGGTGGATCCATGTGTGGTCTCTGAAGAGAGCACACATTTCAATGACTCTTGTTGTTGTTAGTAAAAAAGAACACACATTCAATGACACTACTGGATCCATGTGTGGTCTCTAAAGAGAGCACCCATGCAATGACACTGGTTGTTGTTACTAAAAAGAACACACATGCAATGACACTGGCGGATCCATGTGTGGATTGTGAAGAGAACACACATGCAAAATGACTCTGGTTGTTGTTACTAAAAAGAACACACGTGCAATGACACTGGTGGATCCATAGGTGGTATGTGAAAAGAACACACATGCAAAATAACTCTGGTTGTTGTTACTAAAAAGAACACACATGCAATGACACTGGTGGATCCATGTGTGGATTGTGAAAAGAACACACATGCAAAATGACTGGTTGTTGTTACTAAAAAGAACACACATGAAATGACACAGTGGATCCATGTGTGGTCTCTGTAGAGAACACATATTTTAATGACACTGGTGGATCCATATGTGGTATGTGAAAAGAACACACATGCAAAATGACTCCGGTTGTTGTTACTAAAAAGAAGACACATGCAATGACACTGGTGGATCCATGGGTGGATTGTGAAAAGCGCACACATGCAATGACACTGGTGGATCCATATGTGGTATGTGAAAATAACACACATGCAATGACTCTAGTTGTTGTTACTGAAAAGAACACACATGCAATGACACTGGTGGATCCATAGGTGGTATGTGAAGAGATCACACATGCAAAATGACTCTGGTGGATCCATAGGTGGTATGTGACAAGAACACACATGCAAAATGACTGGTTGTTGTTACTAAAAAGAACACACATGCAATGACACTGGTGGATCCATAGGTGGATTATGAAATGAACACACATGCAATGACACTAGTGATCCATATGTGGTATGTGAGAAGAACACACATTTCAATGACTCTGGTTGTTGTTACTAAAAAGAACACACATGCAATGACACTAGTGGATCCATAGGTGGTATGTGAAGAGATCACACATGCAAAATGACTCTGGTGGATCCATAGGTGGTATGTGAAAAGAAAACACATGCAAAATGACTCTGGTTGTTGTTTCTAAAAAGAACACACATGGAATGACACTGGTGGATCCATGGGTGGATTATGAAAAGAGCACACATGCAATGACACTGGTGATCCATATGTGGTATGTGAAAAGAACACACATGCAATGACTCTGGTTGTTGTTAGTGAAAAGACCACACATACAATGACACTGGTGGATCCATGTGTGGTCTCTAAAGACAGCACACATTTCAATGAGTCTTGTTGTTGCTAGTAAAAAAGAACACACATGCAATGACACTGGTGGATCCATAGGTGGTATGTGAGAAGAACACACATGCAAAATGACTCTGGTTGTTGTTACTAAAAAGAACACACATGCATTGACACTGGTGGATCCATAGGTGGTATGTGAAAAGAACACACATGCAAAATGACTCTGGTTGTTGTTACTAAAAAGAACAGACATGCAATGACACTGGTGGATCCATAGGTGGATTATGAAATGAACACACATGCAATGACACTTGTGGATCCATAGGTGGTATGTGAGAAGAACACACATTTCCATGACTCTAGTTGTTGTTACTAAAAAGAACACACATGCAATGACACTGGTGGATCCATAGGTGGTATGTGAAGAGATCACACATGCAAAATGACTCTGGTGGATCCATAGGTGGTATGTGAAAAGAACACACATGCAAAATGACTCTGGTTGTTGTTACTAAAAAGAACACACATGGAATGACACTGGTGGATCCATGGGTGGATTATGAAAAGAGCACACATGCAATGACATTGGTGATCCATATGTGGTATGTGAAAAGAACACACATGCAATGACTCTGGTTGTTGTTACTAAAAAGAACACACGTGCAATGACACTGGTGGATCCATGTGTGCATTGGGAAGAGAACACACATGCAAAATGACTCTGGTTGTTGTTACTAAAAAGAACACACGTGCAATGACACTAGTGGATCCATAGGTGGTATGTGAAAAGAACACACATGCAAAATGACTCTGGTTGTTGTTACTAAAAAGAACACACATGCAATGACACTGGTGGGATCCATGTGTGGATTGTGAAAAGAACGCACATGCAAAATGACAGGTTGTTGTTACTAAAAAGAACACACATGCAATAAAACCGGTGGATCCATGTGTGGTCTCTGTAGAGAACACATATTTCAATGACACTGGTGGATCCATATGTGGTATGTGAAAAGAACACATATGCAAAAGGACTCTGGTTGTTGTTACTAAAAAGAACACACATGCAATGACACTGGTGCATCCATGGGTGGATTGTGAAAAGCGCACACATGCAATGACACTGGTGGATCCATATGTGGTATGTGAAAAGAACAGACATGCAATGACTCTAGTTGTTGTTACTGAAAAGAACACACATGCAATGACACTGGTGGATCCATAGGTGGTATGTGAAGAGATCACACATGCAAAATGACTCTGGTGGATCCATAGGTGGTATGTGACAAGAACCCACATGCAAAATGACTCTGGTTGTTGTTACTAAAAAGAACACACATGCAATGACACTGGTGGATCCATAGGTGGATTATGAAATGAACACACATGCAATGACACTAGTGATCCATATGTGGTATGTGAGAAGAACACACATTTCAATGACTCTGGTTGTTGTTACTTAAAAGAACACACATGCAATGACACTAGTGGATCCATAGGTGGTATGTGAAGAGATCACACATGCAAAATGACTCTGGTGGATCCATAGGTGGTATGTGAAAAGAAAACACATGCAAAATGACTCTGGTTGTTGTTTCTAAAAAGAACACACATGGATTGACACTGGTGGATCCATGGGTGGATTATGAAAAGAGCACACATGCAATGACACTGGTGATCCATATGTGGTATGTGAAAAGAACACACATGCAATGACTCTGGTTGTTGTTAGTGAAAAGACCACACATACAATGACACTGGTGGATCCATGTGTGGTCTCTAAAGACAGCACACATTTCAATGAGTCTTGTTGTTGCTAGTAAAAAAGAACACACATTCAATGACACTGGTGGATCCATGTGTGGTCTCTTAAGAGAGCACACATGCAATGACACAGGTTGTGGTTACTAAAAAGAACACACATGCAATGACACTGGTGGATCCATGTGTGCATTGTGAAGAGAACACACATGCAAAATGACTCTGGTTGTTGTTACTAAAAAGAACACACGTGCAATGACACTGGTGGATCCATGTGTGCATTGTGAAGAGAACACACATGCAAAATGACTCTGGTTGTTGTTACTAAAAAGAACACACGTGCAATGACACTAGTGGATCCATAGGTGGTATGTGAAAAGAACACACATGCAAAATGACTCTGGTTGTTGTTACTAAAAAGAACACACATGCAATGACACTGGTGGGATCCATGTGTGGATTGTGAAAAGAACGCACATGCAAAATGACAGGTTGTTGTTACTAAAAAGAACACACATGCAATAAAACCGGTGGATCCATGTGTGGTCTCTGTAGAGAACACATATTTCAATGACACTGGTGGATCCATATGTGGTATGTGAAAAGAACACATATGCAAAAGGACTCTGGTTGTTGTTACTAAAAAGAACACACATGCAATGACACTGGTGCATCCATGGGTGGATTGTGAAAAGCGCACACATGCAATGACACTGGTGGATCCATATGTGGTATGTGAAAAGAACACACATGCAATGACTCTAGTTGTTGTTACTGAAAAGAACACACATGCAATGACACTGGTGGATCCATAGGTGGTATGTGAAGAGATCACACATGCAAAATGACTCTGGTGGATCCATAGGTGGTATGTGACAAGAACCCACATGCAAAATGACTCTGGTTGTTGTTACTAAAAAGAACACACATGCAATGACACTGGTGGATCCATAGGTGGATTATGAAATGAACACACATGCAATGACACTAGTGATCCATATGTGGTATGTGATAAGAACACACATTTCAATGACTCTGGTTGTTGTTACTAAAAAGAACACACATGCAATGACACTAGTGGATCCATAGGTGGTATGTGAAGAGATCACACATGCAAAATGACTCTGGTGGATCCATAGGTGGTATGTGAAAAGAAAACACATGCAAAATGACTCTGGTTGTTGTTTCTAAAAAGAACACACATGGAATGACACTGGTGGATCCATGGGTGGATTATGAAAAGAGCACACATGCAATGACACTGGTGATCCATATGTGGTATGTGAAAAGAACACACATGCAATGACTCTGGTTGTTGTTAGTGAAAAGAACACACATGCAATGACACTGGTGGATCCATGTGTGGTCTCTGAAGAGAGCACACATTTCAATGACTCTTGTTGTTGTTAGTAAAAAAGAACACACATTCAATGACACTACTGGATCCATGTGTGGTCTCTAAAGAGAGCACCCATGCAATGACACTGGTTGTTGTTACTAAAAAGAACACACATGCAATGACACTGGCGGATCCATGTGTGGATTGTGAAGAGAACACACATGCAAAATGACTCTGGTTGTGGTTACTAAAAAGAACACACGTGCAATGACACTGGTGGATCCATAGGTGGTATGTGAAAAGAACACACATGCAAAATAACTCTGGTTGTTGTTACTAAAAAGAACACACATGCAATGACACTGGTGGATCCATGTGTGGATTGTGAAAAGAACACACATGCAAAATGACTGGTTGTTGTTACTAAAAAGAACACACATGTAATGACACCGGTGGATCCATGTGTGGTCTCTGTAGAGAACACATATTTTAATGACACTGGTGGATCCATATGTGGTATGTGAAAAGAACACACATGCAAAATGACTCCGGTTGTTGTTACTAAAAAGAAGACACATGCAATGACACTGGTGGATCCATGGGTGGATTGTGAAAAGCGCACACATGCAATGACACTGGTGGATCCATATGTGGTATGTGAAAATAACACACATGCAATGACTCTAGTTGTTGTTACTGAAAAGAACACACATGCAATGACACTGGTGGATCCATAGGTGGTATGTGAAGAGATCACACATGCAAAATGACTCTGGTGGATCCATAGGTGGTATGTGACAAGAACACACATGCAAAATGACTCTGGTTGTTGTTACTAAAAAGAACACACATGCAATGACACTGGTGGATCCATAGGTGGATTATGAAATGAACACACATGCAATGACACTAGTGATCCATATGTGGTATGTGAGAAGAACACACATTTCAATGACTCTGGTTGTTGTTACTAAAAAGAACACACATGCAATGACACTAGTGGATCCATAGGTGGTATGTGAAGAGATCACACATGCAAAATGACTCTGGTGGATCCATAGGTGGTATGTGAAAAGAAAACACATGCAAAATGACTCTGGTTGTTGTTTCTAAAAAGAACACACATGGAATGACACTGGTGGATCCATGGGTGGATTATGAAAAGAGCACACATGCAATGACACTGGTGATCCATATGTGGTATGTGAAAAGAACACACATGCAATGACTCTGGTTGTTGTTAGTGAAAAGACCACACATACAATGACACTGGTGGATCCATGTGTGGTCTCTAAAGACAGCACACATTTCAATGAGTCTTGTTGTTGCTAGTAAAAAAGAACACACATTCAATGACACTGGTGGATCCATGTGTGGTCTCTTAAGAGAGCACACATGCAATGACATAGGTTGTGGTTACTAAAAAGAACACACATGCAATGACACTGGTGGATCCATGTGTGCATTGTGAAGAGAACACACATGCAAAATGACTCTGGTTGTTGTTACTAAAAAGAACACATGTGCAATGACACTGGTGGATCCATGTGTGCATTGTGAAGAGAACACACATGCAAAATGACTCTGGTTGTTGTTACTAAAAAGAACACACGTGCAATGACACTAGTGGATCCATAGGTGGTATGTGAAAAGAACACACATGCAAAATGACTCTGGTTGTTGTTACTAAAAAGAACACACATGCAATGACACTGGTGGGATCCATGTGTGGATTGTGAAAAGAACGCACATGCAAAATGACAGGTTGTTGTTACTAAAAAGAACACACATGCAATAAAACCGGTGGATCCATGTGTGGTCTCTGTAGAGAACACATATTTCAATGACACTGGTGGATCTATATGTGGTATGTGAAAAGAACACATATGCAAAAGGACTCTGGTTGTTGTTACTAAAAAGAACACACATGCAATGACACTGGTGCATCCATGGGTGGATTGTGAAAAGCGCACACATGCAATGACACTGGTGGATCCATATGTGGTATGTGAAAAGAACACACATGCAATGACACTGGTGGATCCATAGGTGGATTATGAAATGAACACACATGCAATGACACTGGTGGATCCATAGGTGGTATGTGAGAAGAACACACATGCAAAATGACTCTGGTTGTTGTTACTAAAAAGAACACACATGCATTGACACTGGTGGATCCATAGGTGGTATGTGAAAAGAACACACATGCAAAATGACTCTGGTTGTTGTTACTAAAAAGAACAGACATGCAATGACACTGGTGGATCCATAGGTGGATTATGAAATGAACACACATGCAATGACACTTGTGGATCCATAGGTGGTATGTGAGAAGAACACACATTTCCATGACTCTAGTTGTTGTTACTAAAAAGAACACACATGCAATGACACTGGTGGATCCATAGGTGGTATGTGAAGAGATCACACATGCAAAATGACTCTGGTGGATCCATAGGTGGTATGTGAAAAGAACACACATGCAAAATGACTCTGGTTGTTGTTACTAAAAAGAACACACATGGAATGACACTGGTGGATCCATGGGTGGATTATGAAAAGAGCACACATGCAATGACATTGGTGATCCATATGTGGTATGTGAAAAGAACACACATGCAATGACTCTGGTTGTTGTTACTAAAAAGAACACACGTGCAATGACACTGGTGGATCCATGTGTGCATTGGGAAGAGAACACACATGCAAAATGACTCTGGTTGTTGTTACTAAAAAGAACACACGTGCAATGACACTAGTGGATCCATAGGTGGTATGTGAAAAGAACACACATGCAAAATGACTCTGGTTGTTGTTACTAAAAAGAACACACATGCAATGACACTGGTGGGATCCATGTGTGGATTGTGAAAAGAATGCACATGCAAAATGACAGGTTGTTGTTACTAAAAAGAACACACATGCAATAAAAACCGGTGGATCCATGTGTGGTCTCTCAGAGAGAACACATATTTCAATGACACTGTGGATCCATATGTGGTATGTGAAAAGAACACATATGCAAAAGGACTCTGGTTGTTGTTACTAAAAAGAACACACATGCAATGACACTGGTGCATCCATGGGTGGATTGTGAAAAGCACACATGCAATGACACTGGTGGATCCATATGTGGTATGTGAAAAGAACACGCATGCAATGACTCTTGTTGTTACTGAAAAGAACACACATGCAATGACTCTGGTGGATCCATAGGTGGTATGTGGAGAGATCACACATGCAAAATGACTCTGGTGGATCCATAGGTGGTATGTGACAAGAACCCACATGCAAAATGACTCTGGTTGTTGTTACTAAAAAGAACACACATGCAATGACACTGGTGGATCCATAGGTGGATTATGAAATGAACACACATGCAATGACACTAGTGATCCATATGTGGTATGTGAGAAGAACACACATTTCAATGACTCTGGTTGTTGTTACTAAAAAGAACACACATGCAATGACACTAGTGGATCCATAGGTGGTATGTGAAGAGATCACACATGCAAAATGACTCTGGTGGATCCATAGGTGGTATGTGAAAAGAAAACACATGCAAAATGACTCTGGTTGTTGTTTCTAAAAAGAACACACATGGATTGACACTGGTGGATCCATGGGTGGATTATGAAAAGAGCACACATGCAATGACACTGGTGATCCATATGTGGTATGTGAAAAGAACACACATGCAATGACTCTGGTTGTTGTTAGTGAAAAGACCACACATACAATGACACTGGTGGATCCATGTGTGGTCTCTAAAGACAGCACACATTTCAATGAGTCTTGTTGTTGCTAGTAAAAAAGAACACACATTCAATGACACTGGTGGATCCATGTGTGGTCTCTTAAGAGAGCACACATGCAATGACACAGGTTGTGGTTACTAAAAAGAACACACATGCAATGACACTGGTGGATCCATGTGTGCATTGTGAAGAGAACACACATGCAAAATGACTCTGGTTGTTGTTACTAAAAAGAACACACGTGCAATGACACTGGTGGATCCATGTGTGCATTGTGAAGAGAACACACATGCAAATTGACTCTGGTTGTTGTTACTAAAAAGAACACACGTGCAATGACACTAGTGGATCCATAGGTGGTATGTGAAAAGAACACACATGCAAAATGACTCTGGTTGTTGTTACTAAAAAGAACACACATGCAATGACACTGGTGGGATCCATGTGTGGATTGTGAAAAGAACGCACATGCAAAATGACAGGTTGTTGTTACTAAAAAGAACACACATGCAATAAAACCGGTGGATCCATGTGTGGTCTCTGTAGAGAACACATATTTCAATGACACTGGTGGATCCATATGTGGTATGTGAAAAGAACACATATGCAAAAGGACTCTGGTTGTTGTTACTAAAAAGAACACACATGCAATGACACTGGTGCATCCATGGGTGGATTGTGAAAAGCGCACACATGCAATGACACTGGTGGATCCATATGTGGTATGTGAAAAGAACACACATGCAATGACTCTAGTTGTTGTTACTGAAAAGAACACACATGCAATGACACTGGTGGATCCATAGGTGGTATGTGAAGAGATCACACATGCAAAATGACTCTGGTGGATCCATAGGTGGTATGTGACAAGAACCCACATGCAAAATGACTCTGGTTGTTGTTACTAAAAAGAACACACATGCAATGACACTGGTGGATCCATAGGTGGATTATGAAATGAACACACATGCAATGACACTAGTGATCCATATGTGGTATGTGAGAAGAACACACATTTCAATGACTCTGGTTGTTGTTACTAAAAAGAACACACATGCAATGACACTAGTGGATCCATAGGTGGTATGTGAAGAGATCACACATGCAAAATGACTCTGGTGGATCCATAGGTGGTATGTGAAAAGAAAACACATGCAAAATGACTCTGGTTGTTGTTTCTAAAAAGAACACACATGGAATGACACTGGTGGATCCATGGGTGGATTATGAAAAGAGCACACATGCAATGACACTGGTGATCCATATGTGGTATGTGAAAAGAACACACATGCAATGACTCTGGTTGTTGTTAGTGAAAGACCACACATACAATGACATGGTGGATCCATGTGTGGTCTCTAAAGACACACATTTCAATGAGTCTTGTTGTTGCTAGTAAAAAGAACACACATTCAATGACATCAGTGGATCCATGTGTGGTCTCTTAAGAGCACACATGCAATGACACAGGTTGTGGTTACTAAAAAGAACACACATGCAATGACACTGGTGGATCCATGTGTGCATTGTGAAGAGAACACACATGCAAAATGACTCTGGTTGTTGTTACTAAAAAGAACACACGTGCAATGACACTGGTGGATCCATGTGTGCATTGTGAAGAGAACACACATGCAAATTGACTCTGGTTGTTGTTACTAAAAAGAACACACGTGCAATGACACTAGTGGATCCATAGGTGGTATGTGAAAAGAACACACATGCAAAATGACTCTGGTTGTTGTTACTAAAAAGAACACACATGCAATGACACTGGTGGGATCCATGTGTGGATTGTGAAAAGAACGCACATGCAAAATGACAGGTTGTTGTTACTAAAAAGAACACACATGCAATAAAACCGGTGGATCCATGTGTGGTCTCTGTAGAGAACACATATTTCAATGACACTGGTGGATCCATATGTGGTATGTGAAAAGAACACATATGCAAAAGGACTCTGGTTGTTGTTACTAAAAAGAACACACATGCAATGACACTGGTGCATCCATGGGTGGATTGTGAAAAGCGCACACATGCAATGACACTGGTGGATCCATATGTGGTATGTGAAAAGAACACACATGCAATGACTCTAGTTGTTGTTACTGAAAAGAACACACATGCAATGACACTGGTGGATCCATAGGTGGTATGTGAAGAGATCACACATGCAAAATGACTCTGGTGGATCCATAGGTGGTATGTGACAAGAACCCACATGCAAAATGACTCTGGTTGTTGTTACTAAAAAGAACACACATGCAATGACACTGGTGGATCCATAGGTGGATTATGAAATGAACACACATGCAATGACACTAGTGATCCATATGTGGTATGTGAGAAGAACACACATTTCAATGACTCTGGTTGTTGTTACTAAAAAGAACACACATGCAATGACACTAGTGGATCCATAGGTGGTATGTGAAGAGATCACACATGCAAAATGACTCTGGTGGATCCATAGGTGGTATGTGAAAAGAAAACACATGCAAAATGACTCTGGTTGTTGTTTCTAAAAGAACACACATGGAATGACACTGGTGGATCCATGGGTGGATTATGAAAAAGCACACATGCAATGACACTGGTGATCCATATGTGGTATGTGAAAAGAACACACATGCAATGACTCGTTGTTGTTAGTGAAAAGACCACACATACAATGACATGGTGGATCCATGTGGTCTCTAAAGACAGCACACATTTCAATGAGTCTTGTTGTTGCTAGTAAAAAAGAACACACATTCAATGACACTGGTGGATCCATGTGTGGTCTCTTAAGAGAGCACACATGCAATGACACAGGTTGTGGTTACTAAAAAGAACACACATGCAATGACACTGGTGGATCCATGTGTGCATTGTGAAGAGAACACACATGCAAAATGACTCTGGTTGTTGTTACTAAAAAGAACACACGTGCAATGACACTGGTGGATCCATGTGTGCATTGTGAAGAGAACACACATGCAAAATGACTCTGGTTGTTGTTACTAAAAAGAACACACGTGCAATGACACTAGTGGATCCATAGGTGGTATGTGAAAAGAACACACATGCAAAATGACTCTGGTTGTTGTTACTAAAAAGAACACACATGCAATGACCTTTGGTGGGATCCATGTGTGGATTGTGAAAAAACACATGCAAAATGACAGGTTGTTGTTACTAAAAAGAACACACATGCAATAAAACCGGTGGATCCATGTGTGGTCTCTGTAGAGAATACATATTTCAATGACACTGGTGGATCCATATGTGGTATGTGAAAAGAACACATATGCAAAAGGACTCTGGTTGTTGTTACTAAAAAGAACACACATGCAATGACACTGGTGCATCCATGGGTGGATTGTGAAAAGCGCACACATGCAATGACACTGGTGGATCCATATGTGGAATGTGAAAAGAACACACATGCAAAGACACCTGGATCTAGTTGTTGTTACTAAAAGAACACACATGCAATGACACTGGTGGATCCATAGGTGGTATGTGAAGAGATCACACATGCAAAATGACTCTGGTGGATCCATAGGTGGTATGTGACAAGAACACACATGCAAAATGACTCTGGTTGTTGTTACTAAAAAGAACACACATGCAATGACACTGGTGGATCCATAGGTGGATTATGAAATGAACACACATGCAATGACACTAGTGATCCATATGTGGTATGTGAGAAGAACACACATTTCAATGACTCTGGTTGTTGTTACTAAAAAGAACACACATGCAATGACACTAGTGGATCCATAGGTGGTATGTGAAGAGATCACACATGCAAAATGACTCTGGTGGATCCATAGGTGGTATGTGAAAAGAAAACACATGCAAAATGACTCTGGTTGTTGTTTCTAAAAAGAACACACATGGAATGACACTGGTGGATCCATGGGTGGATTATGAAAAGAGCACACATGCAATGACACTGGTGATCCATATGTGGTATGTGAAAAGAACACACATGCAATGACTCTGGTTGTTGTTAGTGAAAAGACCACACACAATGACACTGGTGGATCCATGTGGTCTCTAAAGAGCAGACACATTTCAATGAGTCTTGTTGTTGTTAGTAAAAAGAACACACATTCAATGACATCAGTGGATCCATGTGTGGTCTCTTAAGAGCACACATGCAATGACACAGGTTGTGGTTACTAAAAAGAACACACATGCAATGACACTGGTGGATCCATGTGTGCATTGTGAAAGAACACACATGCAAAATGACTCTGGTTGTTGTTACTAAAAGAACACACGTGCAATGAGGTGGATCCATTGTTACTAAAAGAACACACGTGCAATGACACTAGTGGATCCATAGGTGGTATGTGAAAAGAACACACATGCAAAATGACTCGTTGTTGTTACTAAAAAGAACACACATGCAATGACACTGGTGGGATCCATGTGTGGATTGTGAAAAGAACGCACATGCAAAATGACAGGTTGTTGTTACTAAAAAGAACACACATGCAATAAAACCGGTGGATCCATGTGTGGTCTCTGTAGAGAATACATATTTCAATGACACTGGTGGATCCATATGTGGTATGTGAAAAGAACACATATGCAAAAGGACTCTGGTTGTTGTTACTAAAAAGAACACACATGCAATGACACTGGTGCATCCATGGGTGGATTGTGAAAAGAGCACACATGCAATGACACTGGTGGATCCATATGTGGTATGTGAAAAGAACACACATGCAATGACACTGGTGGATCCATAGGTGGATTATGAAATGAACACACATGCAATGACACTGGTGGATCCATAGGTGGTATGTGAGAAGAACACACATGCAAAATGACTCTGGTTGTTGTTACTAAAAAGAACACACATGCATTGACACTGGTGGATCCATAGGTGGTATGTGAAGAGAACACACATGCAAAATGACTGGTTATTGTTTCTAAAAAGAACACACATGCAATGACTGGATCCATAGGTGGATTATGAAATGAACACATGCAATGACACTTGTGGATCCATAGGTGGTATGTGAGAAGAACACACATTTCAATGACTCTGGTTGTTGTTACTAAAAAGAACACACATGCAATGACACTGGTGGATCCATAGGTGGTATGTGAAGAGATCACACATGCAAAATGACTCTGGTGGATCCATAGGTGGTATGTGAAAAGAACACACATGCAAAATGACTCTGGTAGTTGTTAATAAAAAGAACACACATGCAATGACACTGGTGGATCCATGGGTGGATTATGAAAAGAGCACACATGCAATGACACTGGTGATCCATATGTGGTATGTGAAAAGAACACACATGCAATGACTCTGGTTGTTGTTAGTGAAAAGAACACACATGCAATGACACTGGTGGATCCATGTGTGGTATCTGAAGAGAGCACACATTTCAATGACTCTTGTTGTTGTTAGTAAAAAAGAACACACATTCAATGACACTACTGGATCCATGTGTGGTCTCTAAAGAGAGCACCCATGCAATGACACTGGTTGTTGTTACTAAAAAGAACACACATGCAATGACACTGGTGGATCCATAGGTGGATTATGAAATGAACACACATGCAAAATGACTCTGGTTGTTGTTACTAAAAAGAACACACGTGCAATGACACTGGTGGATCCATAGGTGGTATGTGAAAAGAACACACATGCAAAATAACTCTGGTTGTTGTTACTAAAAAGAACACACATGCAATCACACTGGTGGATCCATGTGTGGATTGTGAAAAGAACACACATGCAAAATGACTGGTTGTTGTTACTAAAAAGAACACACATGTAATGACATCGGTGGATCCATGTGTGGTCTCTGTAGAGAACACATATTTTAATGACTCTGGTGGATCCATATGTGGTATGTGAAAAGAACACACATGCAATGACTCTAGTTGTTGTTACTGAAAAGAACACACATGCAATGACACTGGTGGATCCATAGGTGGTATGTGAAGAGATCACACATGCAAAATGACTCTGGTGGATCCATAGGTGGTATGTGAAAAGAACACACATGCAAAATGACTCTGGTTGTTGTTACTGAAAAGAACACACATGCAATGACACTGGTGGATCCATAGGTGCTATGTGAAGAGATCACACATGGTAAATGACTCTGGTGGATCCATAGGTGGTATGTGACAAGAACACACATGCAAAATGACTCTGGTTGTTGTTACTAAAAAGAACACACATGCAATGACACTGGTGGATCCATAGGTGGATTGTAAAAAGACCACACATGCAATGACACTAGTGATCCATATGTGGTATGTGAAAAGAACACACATGCAATGACTCTGGTTGTTGTTAGTGAAAAGAACACACATGCAATGACACTGGTGGATCCATGTGTGGTCTCTGAAGAGAGCACACATTTCAATGACTCTTGTTGTTGTTAGTAAAAAGAACACACATGCAATGACACTGTTGGATCCATGTGTGGTCTCTGAAGAGAGCACACGTGCAATGACACTGGTTGTTGTTACTAAAAAGAACACACATGCAATGACACTGGTGGATCCATGTGTGGATTGTGAAGAGAACACACATGCAAAATGACTCTGGTTGTTGTTACTAAAAAGAACACACGTGCAATGACACTAGTGGATCCATAGGTGGTATGTGAAAAGAACACACATGCAAAATGACTCTGGTTGTTGTTACTAAAAAGAACACACATGCAATGACACTGGTGGGATCCATGTGTGGATTGTGAAAAGAACACACATGCAAAATGACAGGTTGTTGTTACTAAAAAGAACACACATGCAATAAAACCGGTGGATCCATGTGTGGTCTCTGTAGAGAACACATATTTCAATGACACTGGTGGATCCATATGTGGTATGTGAAAAGAACACACATGCAATGACTCTAGTTGTTGTTACTGAAAAGAACACACATGCAATGACACTGGTGGATCCATAGGTGGTATGTGAAGAGATCACACATGCAAAATGACTCTGGTGGATCCATAGGTGGTATGTGAAAAGAACACACATGCAAAATGACTCTGGTTGTTGTTACTAAAACGAACACACTTGCAATGACACTGGTGGATCCATGGGTGGATTGTGAAACGAGCACACATGCAACGACACTAGTGATCCATATGTGGTATGTGAAAAGAACACACATGCAATGACTCTGGTTGTTGTTAGTAAAAAGAGCACACATGCAATGACACTGGTGATCCATATGTGGTATGTGAAAAGAACACACATGCAATGACTCTGGTTGTTGTTAGTGAAAAGAACACACATGCAATGACACTGATGGATCCATGTGTGGTCTCTGAAGAGAACACACATTTCAATGACTCTTGTTGTTGTTAGTAAAAAGGAACACACATTCAATGACACTGGTGGATCCATAGGTGGTATGTGAAAAGAACACACATGCAAAATGACTCACGTTGTTGTTACTAAAAAGAACACACGTGCAATGACACTGGTGGATCCATGTGTGGATTGTGAAAAGAGCACACATCCAATGACACTTGTGGATCCATATGTGGTATGTGAAAAGAACACACATGCAATGACTCTGGTTGTTGTTACTGAAAAGAACACACATGCAATGACACTGGTGGATCCATGTGTGGTCTCTGAAGAGAGCACACATTTCAATGACTCTTGTTGTTGTTAGTAAAAAGAACACACATGCAATGACACTGGTGGTTCCATGTGTGGTCTCTGAAGAGAGAACACATGCAATGACACTGGTTGTTGTTACTAAAAAGAACACACATGCAATGACACTGGTGGATCCATGTGTGGATCGTGAAGAGAACACACATGCAATGACACTGGTGGATCCATAGGTGGTATGTGAAAAGAACACACATGTAAAATGACTGGTTGTTGTTACTAAAAAGAACACACATGCAATGACACTGGTGGATCCATAGGTGGATTATGAAATTAACACACATGTAATGACACTGGTAGATCCATAGGTGGTATGTGAGAAGATCACACATTTCAATGACTCTGGTTGTTGTTACTAAAAAGAACACACATGCAATGACACTGGTGGATCCATAGGTGGTATGTGAAGAGATCACACATGCAAAATTACCCTGGTGGATCCATAGGTGGTATGTGAAAAGAACACACATGCAAAATAACTCTGGTTGTTGTTACTAAAAAGAACACACATGCAATGACACTGTTGGATCCATGTGTGGATTGTGAAAAGAGCACACAAGCAATGGCACTGGTGGATCCATATGTGGTATGTGAAAAGAACACACATGCAATGACTCTGGTTGTTGTTACTGAAAAGAACACACATGCAATGACACTGGTGGATCCATGTGTGGTCTCTAAAGAGAGCACAAATTTCAATGACTCTTGTTGTTGTTAGTAAAAAGAACACACATGCAATGACACTGGTGGATCCATGTGTGGTCTCTGAAGAGAGCCCACATGCAGTGACACTGGTTGTTGTTACTAAAAAGAACACACATGCAATGACACTGGTGGATCCATGTGTGGATTGTGAAGAGAACACACATGCAATGACACTGGTGGATCCATAGGTGGTATATGAAAAGAACACACATGCAAAATGACTGGTTGTTGGTACTAAAAAGAACACACATGCACTGACACTGGTGGATCCATGTGTGGTCTCTATAGAGAACACGCATTTCAATGACACTGGTGGATCCATATGTGGTATGTGAAAAGAACACACATGCAATGACTCTGGTTGTTGGTAGTGAAAAGAACACACATGCAATGACACTGGTGGATCCATAGGTGGATTGTGAAAAGAACACACATGCAAAATGACTCTGGTTGTTGTTACTAAAAAGAACACACATGCAATGCCACTGGTGGAACCATAGGTGGTATGTGAAAAGAACACACATGCAAAATGACTCTGGTTGTTGTTATTTAAAAGAACACACATGCAATTACACTGGTGGATCTATGTGTGGATTGTGAAATGAGCACACATGCAATGACTCTAGTTGTTGTTGGTGAAAAGAACATACATGCAATGACACCGGTGGATCCATGTGTGGTCTCTATAGAGAACACACATTTCAATGACACTGGTGGATCCATAGGTGGTATGTGAAAAGAACACACATGCAAAATAACTCTGGTTGTTGTTAGTGAAAAGAACACACATGCAATGACACTGGTGGATCCATAGGTGGTATGTGAAAAGAACAGACATGCAAAATGACTCTGGTTGTTGTTACTAAAAAGAACACACATGCAATGACTCTGGTGGATCCATGGGTGGATTGTGAAAACAACACACATGCAATGACACTGGTGGATCCATAGGTGGTATGTGAAAAGAACACACATGCAAAATGACTCTGGTTGTTGTTACTAAAAAGAACACACATGCAATGACACTGGTGGATCCATAGGTGGATTATGAAATGAACACACATGCAATGACAACGGTGGAACCATAGGTGGTATGTGATAAGAACACACATTTCAATGACTCTGGTTGTTGTTACTAAAAAGAACACACATGCAATGACACTGGTGGATCCATAGGTGGTATGTGAAGAGATCACACATGCAAAATGACTCTGGTGGATCCATAGGTGGTATGTGAAAAGAACACACATGCAAAATGACTCTGGTTGTTATTACTAAAAAGAACACACATGGAATGACACTAGTGGATCCATGGGTGGACTGTGAAAAGAGCACACATGCAATGACACTGGTGATCCATATGTGGTATGTGAAAAGAACACACATGCAATGACTCTGGTTGTTGTTAGTGAAAAGAACACACATGCAATGACACTGATGGATCCATGTGTGGTCTCTGAAGAGAACACACATTTCAATGACTCTTGTTGTTGTTAGTAAAAAGGAACACACATTCAATGACACTGGTGGATCCATAGGTGGTATGTGAAAAGAACACACATGCAAAATGACTCACGTTGTTGTTACTAAAAAGAACACACGTGCAATGACACTGGTGGATCCATGTGTGGATTGTGAAAAGAGCACACATCCAATGACACTGGTGGATCCATATTTGGTATGTGAAAAGAACACACATGCAATGACTCTGGTTGTTGTTACTGAAAAGAACACACATGCAATGACACTGGTGGATCCATGTGTGGTCTCTGAAGAGAGCACACATTTCAATGACTCTTGTTGTTGTTAGTAAAAAGAACACACATGCAATGACCTTTGGTGGATCCATGTGTGGTCTCTGAAGAGAGAACACATGCAATGACACTGGTTGTTGTTACTAAAAAGAACACACATGCAATGACACTGGTGGATCCATGTGTGGATCGTGAAGAGAACACACATGCAATGACACTGGTGGATCCATAGGTGGTATGTGAAAAGAACACACATGTAAAATGACTGGTTGTTGTTACTAAAAAGAACACACATGCAATGACACTGGTGGATCCATAGGTGGATTATGAAATTAACACACATGTAATGACACTGGTAGATCCATAGGTGGTATGTGAGAAGATCACACATTTCAATGACTCTGGTTGTTGTTACTAAAAAGAACCCACATGCAATGTCACTTGGGGATCCATAGGTGGTATGTGAAGAGTTCTGACAGTCATAATCTCCCTGGTTGATCCATAGGTGGTATGTGAAAAGAACACACATGCAAAATAACTCTGGTTGTTGTTACTAAAAGAACACACATGCAATGACACATTGGAT
Organism: Avena insularis; assembly: GCA_023614405.1. Classification (NCBI taxonomy): domain Eukaryota; kingdom Viridiplantae; phylum Streptophyta; class Magnoliopsida; order Poales; family Poaceae; genus Avena; species Avena insularis. Next base: position 374,973,820 of record CM042689.1, read on the forward strand.
CCATGTGTGGATTGTGAAAAGACACACAAGCAATGGCACTGGTGGATCCATATGTGGTATGTGAAAAGAACACACATGCAATGACTCTGGTTGTTGTTCTTGAAAGAACACACATGCAATGACACTGGTGGATCCATGTGTGGTCTCTAAAGAAACACAAATTTCAATGACTCTTGTTGTTGTTAGTAAAAGAACACACATGCAATGACACTGGTGGATCCATGTGTGGTCTCTGAAGAAACCCACATGCGGTGACAGTTGTTGTTACTAAAAAGAACACACATGCAATGACACTGGTGGATCCATGTGTGGATTGTGAAAGAACACACATGCAATGACACTGGTGGATCCATAGGTGGTATATGAAAAGAACACACATGCAAAATGACTGGTTGTTGGTACTAAAAAGAACACACATGCACTGACACTGGTGGATCCATGTGTGGTCTCTATAGAGAACACGCATTTCAATGACACTGGTGGATCCATATGTGGTATGTGAAAAGAACACACATGCAATGACTCTGGTTGTTGGTAGTGAAAAGAACACACATGCAATGACACTGGTGGATCCATAGGTGGATTGTGAAAAGAACACACATGCAAAATGACTCTGGTTGTTGTTACTAAAAAGAACACACATGCAATGCCACTGGTGGAACCATAGGTGGTATGTGAAAAGAACACACATGCAAAATGACTCTGGTTGTTGTTATTTAAAAGAACACACATGCAATTACACTGGTGGATCTATGTGTGGATTGTGAAATGAGCACACATGCAATGACTCTAGTTGTTGTTGGTGAAAAGAACATACATGCAATGACACCGGTGGATCCATGTGTTGTCTCTTTATACAACACACATTTCAATGACACTGGTGGATCCATAGGTGGTATGTGAAAAGAACACACATGCAAAATAACTCTGGTTGTTGTTAGTGAAAAGAACACACATGCAATGACACTGGTGGATCCATAGGTGGTATGTGAAAAGAACAGACATGCAAAATGACTCTGGTTGTTGTTACTAAAAAGAACACACATGCAATGACTCTGGTGGATCCATGGGTGGATTGTGAAAACAACACACATGCAATGACACTGGTGGATCCATAGGTGGTATGTGAAAAGAACACACATGCAAAATGACTCTGGTTGTTGTTACTAAAAAGAACACACATGCAATGACACTGGTGGATCCATAGGTGGATTATGAAATGAACACACATGCAATGACAACGGTGGAACCATAGGTGGTATGTGATAAGAACACACATTTCAATGACTGGTTGTTGTTACTAAAAAGAACACACATGCAATGACACTGGTGGATCCATAGGTGGTATGTGAAGAGATCACACATGCAAAATGACTCTGGTGGATCCATAGGTGGTATGTGAAAAGAACACACATGCAAAATGACTCTGGTTGTTATTACTAAAAAGAACACACATGGAATGACACTAGTGGATCCATGGGTGGACTGTGAAAAGAGCACACATGCAATGACACTGGTGATCCATATGTGGTATGTGAAAAGAACACACATGCAATGACTCTGGTTGTTGTTAGTGAAAAGAACACACATGCAATGACACTGATGGATCCATGTGTGGTCTCTGAAGAGAACACACATTTCAATGACTCTTGTTGTTGTTAGTAAAAAGGAACACACATTCAATGACACTGGTGGATCCATAGGTGGTATGTGAAAAGAACACACATGCAAAATGACTCACGTTGTTGTTACTAAAAAGAACACACGTGCAATGACACTGGTGGATCCATGTGTGGATTGTGAAAAGAGCACACATCCAATGACACTGGTGGATCCATATTTGGTATGTGAAAAGAACACACATGCAATGACTACGGTTGTTGTTCTTGAAAAGAACACACATGCAATGACCTTTGGTGGATCCATGTGTGGTCTCTGAAGAGAGCACACATTTCAATGACTCTTGTTGTTGTTAGTAAAAAGAACACACATGCAATGACACTGGTGGATCCATGTGTGGTCTCTGAAGAGAGAACACATGCAATGACACTGGTTGTTGTTACTAAAAAGAACACACATGCAATGACACTGGTGGATCCATGTGTGGATTGTGAAGAGAACACACATGCAATGACACTGGTGGATCCATAGGTGGTATGTGAAAAGAACACACATGTAAAATGACTGGTTGTTGTTACTAAAAAGAACACACATGCAATGACACTGGTGGATCCATAGGTGGATTATGAAATTAACACACATGTAATGACACTGGTAGATCCATAGGTGGTATGTGAGAAGATCACACATTTCAATGACTCTGGTTGTTGTTACTAAAAAGAACACACATGCAATGACACTGGTGGATCCATAGGTGGTATGTGAAGAGATCACACACGCAAAATTACCCTGGTGGATCCATAGGTGGTATGTGAAAAGAACACACATGCAAAATAACTCTGGTTGTTGTTACTAAAAAGAACACACATGCAATGACTCTGATGTATCGAGGTGTGGTTTGTGAAAAGACCACACAAGCAATGGCACTGGTGGATCCATATGTGGTATGTGAAAAGAACTAACATGCATTGACTCTGGTTTTTTTTATTAAAAAGAACACACATGCAATGACACTGGTGGATCCATGTGTGGTCTCTGAAGAGAACACAAATTTCAATGACTCTTGTTGTTGTTAGTAAAAAGAACACACATGCAATGACACTGGTGGATCCATGTGTGGTCTCTGAAGAGAGCCCACATGCAGTGACACTGGTTGTTGTTACTAAAAAGAACACACATGCAATGACACTGGTGGATCCATGTGTGGATTGTGAAGAGAACACACATGCAATGACACTGGTGGATCCATAGGTGGTATATGAAAAGAACACACATGCAAAATGACTGGTTGTTGGTACTAAAAAGAACACACATGCACTAACACTGGTGGATCCATGTGTGGTCTCTATAGAGAACACGCATTTCAATGACACTGGTGGATCCATATGTGGTATGTGAAAAGAACACACATGCAATGACTCTGGTTGTTGGTAGTGAAAAGAACACACATGCAATGACACTGGTGGATCCATAGGTGGATTGTGAAAAGAACACACATGCAAAATGACTCTGGTTGTTGTTACTAAAAAGAACACACATGCAATGCCACTGGTGGAACCATAGGTGGTATGTGAAAAAACACACATGCAAAATGACTCTGGTTGTTGTTATTTAAAAGAACACACATGCAATTACACTGGTGGATCCATGTGTGGATTGTGAAATGAGCACACATGCAATGACTCTAGTTGTTGTTGGTGAAAAGAACATACATGCAATGACACCGGTGGATCCATGTGTGGTCTCTATAGAGAACACACATTTCAATGACACTGGTGGATCCATAGGTGGTATGTGAAAAGAACACACATGCAAAATAACTCTGGTTGTTGTTAGTGAAAAGAACACACATGCAATGACACTGGTGGATCCATAGGTGGTATGTGAAAAGAACACATGCAAAATGACTGTGGTTGTTGTTAGTTAAAATAACACACATGCAATGACTCTGGTGGATCCATTGGTGGTTTGTGAAAAGAACACACATGCAATGATACTGGTGGATCCATAGGTGGTATGTGAAAAGAACACACATGCAAAATGACTCTCGTTGTTGTTACTAAAAGAACACACATGCAATGACACTGGTGGATCCATAGGTGGATTATGAAATGAACACACATGCAATGACAACGGTGGAACCATAGGTGGTATGTGATAAGAACACACATTTCAATGACTCTGGTTGTTGTTACTAAAAAGAACACACATGCAATGACACTGGTGGATCCATAGGTGGTATGTGAAGAGATCACACATGCAAAATGACTCTGGTGGATCCATAGGTGGTATGTGAAAAGAACACACATGCAAAATGACTCTGGTTGTTATTACTAAAAAGAACACACATGGAATGACACTAGTGGATCCATGGGTGGACTGTGAAAAGAGCACACATGCAATGACACTGGTGATCCATATGTGGTATGTGAAAAGAAGACACATGCAATGACTCTGGTTGTTGTTAGTGAAAAGAACACACATGCAATGACACTGATGGATCCATGTGTGGTCTCTGAAGAGAACACACATTTCAATGACTCTTGTTGTTGTTAGTAAAAAGGAACACACATTCAATGACACTGGTGGATCCATAGGTGGTATGTGAAAAGAACACACATGCAAAATGACTCACGTTGTTGTTACTAAAAAGAACACACGTGCAATGACACTGGTGGATCCATGTGTGGATTGTGAAAAGAGCACACATCCAATGACAGTGGTGGATCCATATGTGGTATGGGAAAAGAACACACATGCAATGACTCTGGTTGTTGTTACTGAAAAGAACACACATGCAATGACACTGGTGGATCCATGTGTGGTCTCTGAAGAGAGCACACATTTCAATGACTCTTGTTGTTGTTAGTAAAAAGAACACACATGCAATGACACTGGTGGATCCATGTGTGGTCTCTGAAGAGAGAACACATGCAATGACACTGGTTGTTGTTACTAAAAAGAACACACATGCAATGACACTGGTGGATCCATGTGTGGATTGTGAAGAGAACACACATGCAATGACACTGGTGGATCCATAGGTGGTATGTGAAAAGAACACACATGTAAAATGACTGGTTGTTGTTACTAAAAAGAACACACATGCAATGACACTGGTGGATCCATAGGTGGATTATGAAATGAACACACATCTAATGACACTTGTAGATCCATAGGTGGTATGTGAGAAGAACACACATTTCAATGACTCTGGTTGTTGTTACTAAAAAGATCACACATGCAATGACACTGGTGGATCCATAGGTGGTATGTGAAGAGATCACACCTGCAAAATTACTCTGGTGGATCCATAGGTGGTATGTGAAAAGAACACACATGCAAAATAACTCTGGTTGTTACTAAAAAGAACACACATGCAAGGACACTGTTGGATCCATGTGTGGATTGTGAAAAGAGCACACAAGCAATGGCACTGGTGGATCCATATGTGGTATGTGAAAAGAACACACATGCAATGACACTGGTGGATCCATGTGTGGTCTCTAAAGAGAGCACAAATTTCAATGACTCTTGTTGTTGTTAGTAAAAAGAACACACATGCAATGACTTTGGTGGATCCATGTGGTCTCTGAAGAAACCCACATGCAGTGACCTTTGGTTGTTGTTACTAAAAGAACACACATGCAATGACTGGTGGATCCATGTGTGGATTGTGAAGAGAACACACATGCAATGACACTGGTGGAACCATAGGGGGTAATGGTAAAGAAAACACAAGCAAAAATACGGGTTGTTGTTACTAGAAAGAACACACATGCTGACACTGGTGGATCCATGTGTGGTCTCTATAGAACACATTTCAATGACTCTGGTGGATCCATTTGTGGTATGTGAAAAGAACACACATGCAATGACTCTGGTTGTTGTTAGTCAAAAGAACACACATGCAATGACACTGGTGGATCCATAGGTGGATTGTGAAAAGAACACACATGCAAAATGACTCTGGTTGTTGTTACTAAAAAGAACACACATGCAATGCCACTGGTGGAACCATAGGTGGTATGTGAAAAGAACACACATGCAAAATGACTCTGGTTGTTGTTATTTAAAAGAACACACATGCAATTACACTGGTGGATCCATGTGTGGATTGTGAAAAGAGCACACATGCAATGACTCTAGTTGTTGTTGGTGAAAAGAACATACATGCAATGACACCGGTGGATCCATGTGTGGTCTCTATAGAGAACACACATTTCAATGACACTGGTGGATCCATAGGTGGTATGTGAAAAGAACACACATGCAAAATAACTCTGGTTGTTGTTAGTGAAAAGAACACACATGCAATGACACTGGTGGATCCATAGGTGGTATGTGAAAAGAACAGACATGCAAAATGACTCTGGTTGTTGTTACTAAAAAGAACACACATGCAATGACTCTGGTGGATCCATGGGTGGATTGTGAAAAGAACACACATGCAATGACACTGGTGGATCCATAGGTGGTATGTGAAAAGAACACACATGCAAAATGACTCTGGTTGTTGTTACTAAAAAGAACACACATGCAATGACACTGGTGGATCCATAGGTGGATTATGAAATGAACACACATGCAATGACACCGGTGGAACCATAGGTGGTATGTGAGAAGAACACACATTTCAATGACTCTGGTTGTTGTTACTAAAAAGAACACACATGCAATGACACTGGTGGATCCATAGGTGGTAGGTGAAGAGATCACACATGCAAAATTACTCTGGTGGATCCATAGGTGGTATGTGAAAAGAACACACATGCAAAATAACTCTGGTTGTTGTTACTAAAAAGAACACACATGCAAGGACACTGTTGGATCCATGTGTGGATTGTGAAAAGAGCACACAAGCAATGGCACTGGTGGATCCATATGTGGTATGTGAAAAGAACACACATGCAATGACTCTGGTTGTTGTTACTTAAAAGAACACACATGCAATGACACTGGTGGATCCATGTGTGGTCTCTAAAGAGAGCACAAATTTCAATGACTCTTGTTGTTGTTAGTAAAAAGAACACACATGCAATGACCTTTGGTGGATCCATGTGTGGTCTCTGAAGAAAACCCACATGCAGTGACACTGGTTGTTGTTACTAAAAAGAACACACATGCAATGACACTGGTGGATCCATGTGTGGATTGTGAAGAGAACACACATGCAATGACACTGGTGGATCCATAGGTGGTATATGAAAAGAACACACATGCAAAATGACTGGTTGTTGTTACTAAAAAGAACACACATGCACTGACACTGGTGGATCCATGTGTGGTCTCTATAGAGAACACGCATTTCAATGACACTGGTGGATCCATATGTGGTATGTGAAAAGAACACACATGCAATGACTCTGGTTGTTGTTAGTCAAAAGAACACACATGCAATGACACTGGTGGATCCATAGGTGGATTGTGAAAAGAACACACATGCAAAATGACTCTGGTTGTTGTTACTAAAAAGAACACACATGCAATGCCACTGGTGGAACCATAGGTGGTATGTGAAAAGAACACACATGCAAAATGACTCTGGTAGTTATTTAAAAGAACACATGCAATTACACTGGTGGATCCATGTGTGGATTGTGAAAAGAGCACACATGCAATGACTCTAGTTGTTGTTGGTGAAAAGAACATACATGCAATGACACCGGTGGATCCATGTGTGGTCTCTATAGAGAACACACATTTCAATGACACTGGTGGATCCATAGGTGGTATGTGAAAAGAACACACATGCAAAATAACTCTGGTTGTTGTTAGTGAAAAGAACACACATGCAATGACACTGGTGGATCCATAGGTGGTATGTGAAAAGAACAGACATGCAAAATGACTCTGGTTGTTGTTACTAAAAAGAACACACATGCAATGACTCTGGTGGATCCATGGGTGGATTGTGAAAAGAACACACATGCAATGACCTGGTGGATCCATAGGTGGTATGTGAAAAGAACACACATGCAAAATGACTCTGGTTGTTGTTACTAAAAAGAACACACATGCAATGACACTGGTGGATCCATAGGTGGATTATGAAATGAACACACATGCAATGACACCGGTGGAATCATAGGTGGTATGTGAGAAGAACACACATTTCAATGACTCTGGTTGTTGTTACTAAAAAGAACACACATGCAATGACACTGGTGGATCCATCGGTGGTATGTTAAAAGAACACACATGCAAAATGACTCTGGTTGTTATTACTAAAAAGAACACACATGGAATGACACTAGTGGATCCATGGGTGGATTGTGAAAAAACACACATGCAATGACCGGTGATCCATATGTGGTATGTGAAAAGAACACACATGCAATGACTCTGGTTGTTGTTAGTGAAAAGAACACACATGCAATGACACTGATGGATACATGTGTGGTCTCTGAAGAGAACACACAGTTCAATGACTCTTGTTGTTGTTAGTAAAAAAGAACACACATTCAATGACACTGGTGGATCCATAGGTGGTATGTGAAAGAACACACATGCAAAATGACTCACGTTGTTGTTACTAAAAAGAACACACATGCAATGACACTGGTGGATCCATGTGTGGATTGTGAAAAGACAACACATCCAATTACACTCGTGGATCCATATGTGGTATGTGAAAAGAACACACATGCAATGACTCTGGTTGTTGTTATTGAAAAGAACACACATGCAATGACACTGGTGGATCCATGTGTGGTCTTTGAAGAGAGCACACATTTCAATGACTCTTGTTGTTGTTAGTAAAAAGAACAGACATGCAATGACACTGGTGGATCCATGTGTGGTCTCTGAAGAGAGAACACATGCAATGACACTGGTTGTTGTTACTAAAAAGAACACACATGCAATGACACTGGTGGATCCATGTGTGGATTGTGAAGAGAACACACATGCAATGACACTAGTGGATCCATAGGTGGTATGTGAAAAGAACACACATGTAAAATGACTGGTTGTTGTTACTAAAAAGAACACACATGCAATGACACTGGTGGATCCATAGGTGGATTATGAAATGAACACACATGCAATGACACTGGTAGATCCATAGGTGGTATGTGAGAAGAACACACATTTCAATGACTCTGGTTGTTGTTACTAAAAAGAACACACATGCAATGACACTGGTGGATCCATAGGTGGTATGTGAAGAGATCACACATGCAAAATTACTCTGGTGGATCCTTAGGTGGTATGTGAAAAGAACACACATGCAAAATAACTCTGGTTGTTGTTACTAAAAAGAACACACATGCAATGACACTGTTGGATCCATGTGTGGATTGTGAAAAGAGCACACAAGCAATGGCACTGGTGGATCCATATGTGGTATGTGAAAAGAACACACATGCAATGACTCTAGTTGTTGTTACTGAAAGAACACACATGCAATGACACTGGTGGATCCATGTGTGGTCTCTAAAGAGAGCACAAATTTCAATGACTCTTGTTGTTGTTAGTAAAAAGAACACACATGCAATGACACTGGTGGATCCATGTGTGGTCTCTGAAGAGAGCCCACATGCAGTGACACTGGTTGTTGTTAGTGAAAAGAACATAGATGCAATGACACCGGTGGATCCATGTGTGGTCGCTATAGAGAACACACATTTCAATGACACTGGTGGATCCATAGGTGGTATGTGAAAAGAACACACATGCAATGACTCTGGTTGTTGTTACTGAAAAGAACACACATGCAATGACACTGGTGGATCCTTGTGTGGTCTCTAAAGAGAGCACAAATTTCAATGACTCTTGTTGTTGTTAGTAAAAAGAACACACATGCAATGACACTGGTGGATCCATGTGTGGTCTCTGAAGAGAGCCCACATGCAGTGACACTGGTTGTTGTTACTAAAAAGAACACACATGCAATGACACTGGTGGATCCATGTGTGGATTGTGAAGAGAACACACATGCAATGACACTGGTGGATCCATAGGTGGTATATGAAAAGAACACACATGCAAAATGACTGGTTGTTGTTACTAAAAAGAACACACATGCACTGACACTGGTGGATCCATGTGTGGTCTCTATAGAGAACACGCATTTCAATGACACTGGTGGATCCATATGTGGTATGTGAAAAGAACACACATGCAATGACTCTGGTTGTTGTTAGTCAAAAGAACACACATGCAATGACACTGGTGGATCCATAGGTGGATTGTGAAAAGAACACACATGCAAAATGACTCTGGTTGTTGTTACTAAAAAGAACACACATGCAATGCCACTGGTGGAACCATAGGTGGTATGTGAAAAGAACACACATGCAAAATGACTCTGGTTGTTGTTATTTAAAAGAACACACATGCAATTACTGGTGGATCCATGTGTGGATTGTGAAAAGAGCACACATGCAATGACTCTAGTTGTTGTTGGTGAAAAGAACATACATGCAATGACACCGGTGGATCCATGTGTGGTCTCTATAGAGAACACACATTTCAATGACACTGGTGGATCCATAGGTGGTATGTGAAAAGAACACACATGCAAAATAACTCTGGTTGTTGTTAGTGAAAAGAACACACATGCAATGACACTGGTGGATCCATAGGTGGTATGTGAAAAGAACAGACATGCAAAATGACTCTGGTTGTTGTTACTAAAATGAACACACATGCAATGACTCTGGTGGATCCATGGGTGGATTGTGAAAAGAACACACATGCAATGACACTGGTGGATCCATAGGTGGTATGTGAAAAGAACACACATGCAAAATGACTCTGGTTGTTGTTAATAAAAGAACACACATGCAATGACCTTTGGTGGATCCATAGGTGGATTATGAAATGAACACACATGCAATGACACGGTGGAATCATAGGTGGTATGTGAGAAAACGCACATTTCAATGACTCTGGTTGTTGTTACTAAAAGAACACACATGCAATGACCTGGTGGATCCATCGGTGGTATGTTAAAAGAACACACATGCAAAATGACTCTGGTTGTTATTACTAAAAAGAACACACATGGAATGACACTAGTGGATCCATGGGTGGATTGTGAAAAGGGCACACATGCAATGACACTGGTGATCCATATGTGGTATGTGAAAAGAACACACATGCAATGACTCTGGTTGTTGTTAGTGAAAAGAACACACATGCAATGACACTGATGGATACATGTGTGGTCTCTAAAGAGAACACACAGTTCAATGACTCTTGTTGTTGTTAGTAAAAAAGAACACACATTCAATGACACTGGTGGATCCATAGGTGGTATGTGAAAAGAACACACATGCAAAATGACTCACGTTGTTGTTACTAAAAAGAACACACATGCAATGACACTGGTGGATCCATGTGTGGATTGTGAAAAGAGCACACATCCAATGACACTGGTGGATCCATATGTGGTATGTGAAAAGAACACACATGCAATGACTCTGGTTGTTGTTATTGAAAAGAACACACATGCAATGACACTGGTGGATCCATGTGTGGTCTTTGAAGAGAGCACACATTTCAATGACTCTTGTTGTTGTTAGTAAAAAGAACAGACATGCAATGACACTGGTGGATCCATGTGTGGTCTCTAAAGAGAGAACACATGCAATGACACTGGTTGTTGTTACTAAAAAGAACACACATGCAATGACACTGGTGGATCCATGTGTGGATTGTGAAGAGAACACACATGCAATAACACTAGTGGATCCATAGGTGGTATGTGAAAAGAACACACATGTAAAATGACTGGTTGTTGTTACTAAAAAGAACACACATGCAATGACACTAGTGGATCCATAGGTGGATTATGAAATGAACACACATGCAATGACACTGGTAGATCCATAGGTGGTATGTGAGAAGAACACACATTTCAATGACTCTGGTTGTTGTTACTAAAAAGAACACACATGCAATGACACTGGTGGATCCATAGGTGGTATGTGAAGAGATCACACATGCAAAATTACTCTGGTGGATCCATAGGTGGTATGTGAAAAGAACACACATGCAAAATAACTCTGGTTGTTGTTACTAAAAAGAACACACATGCAATGACACTGTTGGATCCATGTGTGGATTGTGAAAAGAGCACACAAGCAATGGCACTGGTGGATCCATATGTGGTATGTGAAAAGAACACACATGCAATGACTCTGGTTGTTGTTACTGAAAGAACACACATGCAATGACACTGGTGGATCCATGTGTGGTCTCTAAAGAGAGCACAAATTTCAATGACTCTTGTTGTTGTTAGTAAAAAGAACACACATGCAATGACCTTTGGTGGATCCATGTGTGGTCTGAAGAAAACCCACATGCAGTGACACTGGTTGTTGTTAGTGAAAAGAACATAGATGCAATGACACGGTGGATCCATGTGTGGTGCTATAGAACACACATTTCAATGACTTTGGTGGATCCATAGGTGGTATGTGACAATCACACCCATGCAATATGACTGGTTGTTGTTACTAAAAAGAACACACATGCACTGACACTGGTGGATCCATGTGTGGTCTCTATAGAGAACACGCATTTCAATGACACTGGTGGATCCATAGGTGGTATGTGAAAAGAACACACATGCAAAATAACTCTGGTTGTTGTTAGTGAAAAGAACACACATGCAATGACACTGGTGGATCCATAGGTGGTATGTGAAAAGAACAGACATGCAAAATGACTCTGGTTGTTGTTACTAAAAAGAACACACATGCAATGACTCTGGTTGTTGTTACTGAAAAGAACACACATGCAATGACACTGGTGGATCCATGTGTGGTCTCTGAAGAGAGCACACATTTCAATGACTCTTGTTGTTAGTAAAAGAACACACATGCAATGACACTGGTGGATCCATGTGTGGTCTCTGAAGAGAGAACACATGCAATGACACTGGTTGTTGTTACTAAAAAGAACACACATGCAATGACACTGGTGGATCCATGTGTGGTCTCTGAAGAGAGCCCACATGCAGTGACACTGGTTGTTGTTACTAAAAAGAACACACATGCAATGACACTGGTGGATCCATGTGTGGATTGTGAAGAGAACACACATGCAATGACACTGGTGGATCCATAGGTGGTATATGAAAAGAACACACATGCAAAATGACTGGTTGTTGTTACTAAAAAGAACACACATGCACTGACACTGGTGGATCCATGTGTGGTCTCTATAGAGAACACGCATTTCAATGACACTGGTGGATCCATATGTGGTATGTGAAAAGAACACACATGAAAATACTCTGTTTGTTGTTAGACAAAATAACACACATGCAATGACACTGGTGGATCCATAGGTGGATTGTGAAAAGAACACACATGCAAAATGACTCTGGTTGTTGTTACTAAAAAGAACACACATGCAATGCCACTGGTGGAACCATAGGTGGTATGTGAAAAGAACACACATGCAAAATGACTCTGGTTGTTGTTATTTAAAAGAACACACATGCAATTACACTGGTGGATCCATAGGTGGTATGTGAAAAGAACACACATGCAAAATAACTCTGGTTGTTGTTAGTGAAAAGAACACACATGCAATGACACTGGTGGATCCATAGGTGGTATGTGAAAAGAACACACATGCAAAATGACTCTGGTTGTTGTTACTAGAAAGAACACACATGCAGTGACTCTGGTGGATCCATGGGTGGATTGTGAAAAGAACACACATGCAATGACACTGGTGGATCCATAGGTGGTATGTGAAAAGAACACACATGCAAAATGACTCTGGTTGTTGTTACTAAAAAGAACACACATGCAATGACACTGGTGGATCCATAGGTGGATTATGAAATGAACACACATGCAATGACACCGGTGGAACCATAGGTGGTATGTGAGAAGAACACACATTTCAATGACTCTGGTTATTGTTACTAAAAGAACACACATGCAATGACCTTTGGTGGATCCATAGGTGGTATGTGAAGAGATCACATGCAAAATTACTGGTGGATCCATAGGTGGTATGTGAAAAGAACACACATGCAAAATAACTCTGGTTGTTGTTACTAAAAGAACACACATGCAAGGACACTGTTGGATCCATGTGTGGATTGTGAAAAAACACACAAGCAATGGCACTGGTGGATCCATATGTGGTATGTGAAAAGAACACACATGCAATGACTCTGGTTGTTATTCTTGAAAAGAACACACATGCAATGACCTGGTGGATCCATGTGTGGTCTCTAAAAGAAAGCACAAATTTCAATGACTCTTGTTGTTGTTAGTAAAAGAACACACATGCAATGACCTTTGGTGGATCCATGTGTGGTCTCTGAAGAAAACCCACATGCAGTGACCTTTTGTTGTTACTAAAAAGAACACACATGCAATGACCTTTGGTGGATCCATGTGTGGATTGTTAAAAGAACACACATGCTATGACACTGGTGGATCCATAGGTGGCATATGAAAAGAACACACATGCAAAATCACTGGTTGTTGTTACTAAAAAGAACACACATGCAATGACACTGGTGGATCCATGTGTGGTATCTATAGAGAACACACATTTCCATGACACTGGTGGATCCATATGTGGTATGTTAAATGAACACACATGCAATGACTCTGGTTGTTGTTAGTCAAAAGAACACACATGCAATGACACTGGTGGATCCATAGGTGGATTGTGAAAAGAACACACATGCAAAATGACTCTGGTTGTTATTACTAAAAAGAACACACATGCAATGCCTTTGGTGGAACCATAGGTGGTATGTGAAAAGAACACACATGCAAAATGACTCTGGTTGTTGTTATTTAAAAGAACACACATGCAATTACACTGGTGGATCCATGTGTGGATTGTGAAAAGAGCACACATGCAATGACTCTAGTGGTTGTTGGTGAAAAGAACCTACATGCAATGACACTGGTGGATCCATGTGTGGTCTCTGTAGAGAACACACATTTCAATGACACTGGTGGATCCATAGGTGGTATGTGAAATGAACACACATGCAAAATAACTCTGGTTGTTGTTAGTGAAAAGAACACACATGCAATGACACTGGTGGATCCATAGGTGGTATGCGAAAAGAACACACATGTAAAATGACTCTGGTTGTTGTTACTAAAAAGAACACATGCAATGACTCGGTGGATCCATGGGTGGATTGTGAAAAAGAACACACATGCAATGACCTTTGGTGGATCCATAGGTGGTATGTGAAAAGAACACACATGCAAAATGACTCTGGTTGTTGTTACTAAAAAGAACACACATGCAATGACACTGGTGGATCCATAGGTGGATTATGAAATGAACACACATGCAATGACACCGGTGGAATCATAGGTGGTATGTGAGAAGAACACACATTTCAATGACTCTGGTTGTTGTTACTAAAAAGAACACACATGCAATGACCTTTGGTGGATCGATCGGTGGTATGTTAAAAGAACACACATGCAAAATGACTCTGGTTGTTATTACTAAGAAGAACACACATGGAATGACACTAGTGGATCCATGGGTGGATTGTGAAAAGAGCACACATGCAATGACACTGGTGATCCATATGTGGTATGTGAAAAGAACACACATGCAATGACTCTGGTTGTTGTTAGTGAAAAGAACACACATGCAATGACACTGATGGATACATGTGTGGTCTCTGAAGAGAACACACAGTTCAATGACTCTTGTTGTTGTTAGTAAAAAAGAACACACATTCAATGACCTTTGGTGGATCCATAGGTGGTATGTGAAAAGAACACACATGCAAAATGACTCACGTTGTTGTTACTAAAAAGAACACACATGCAATGACACTGGTGGATCCATGTGTGGATTGTGAAAAGAGCACACATCCAATGACACTGGTGGATCCATATGTGGTATGTGAAAAGAACACACATGCAATGACTCTGGTTGTTGTTATTGAAAAGAACACACATGCAATGACACTGGTGGATCCATGTGTGGTCTTTGAAGAGAGCACACATTTCAATGACTCTTGTTGTTGTTAGTAAAAAGAACAGACATGCAATGACACTGGTGGATCCATGTGTGGTCTCTGAAGAGAGAACACATGCAATGACACTGGTTGTTGTTACTAAAAAGAACACACATGCAATGACACTGGTGGATCCATGTGTGGATTGTGAAGAGAACACACATGCAATGACACTAGTGGATCCATAGGTGGTATGTGAAAAGAACACACATGTAAAATGACTGGTTGTTGTTACTAAAAAGAACACACATGCAATGACACTGGTGGATCCATAGGTGGATTATGAAATGAACACACATGCAATGACACTGGTAGATCCATAGGTGGTATGTGAGAAGAACACACATTTCAATGACTCGTGTTGTTGTTACTAAAAAGAACACACATGCAATGACCTTTGGTGGATCCATAGGTGGTATGTGAAGATATCACACATGCAAAATTACTCTGGTGGATCCTTAGGTGGTATGTGAAAAGAACACACATGCAAAATAACTCTGGTTGTTGTTACTAAAAAGAACACACATGCAATGACACTGTTGGATCCATGTGTGGATTGTGAATAGAACACACATGCAATGTCACTGGTGGATCCATATGTGGTATGTGAAAAGAACACACATGCAATGACTCTAGTTGTTGTTCTGAAAAGAACACACATGCAATGACGCTGGTGGATCCATGTTTGGTCTCTAAACACAACACAAATTTCAATGACTCTTGTTGTTGTTAGTAAAAAGAACACACATGCAATGACACTGGTGGATCCATATGTGGTCTGAAGAAACCCACATGCAGTGACACTGGTTGTTGTTAGTGAAAAGAACAAAGATGCAATGACACAGGTGGATCCATGTGTGGTCTCTGAAGAGAACACACACATTTCAATGACACTTGGTGGATCCATAGGTGGTATGTGAAAAGAACACACAGGCACTGACTCGGGTTGTTGTTCTTGAAAAGAACACACATGCAATGACACTGGTGGATCCATGTGTGGTCTCTAAAGAGAGCACAAATTTCAATGACTCTTGTTGTTGTTAGTAAAAAGAACACACATGCAATGACACTGGTGGATCCATGTGTGGTCTCTGAAGAGAGCCCACATGCAGTGACACTGGTTGTTGTTACTAAAAAGAACACACATGCAATGACACTGGTGGATCCATGTGTGGATTGTGAAGAGAACACACATGCAATGACACTGGTGGATCCATAGGTGGTATATGAAAAGAACACACATGCAAAATGACTGGTTGTTGTTACTAAAAAGAACACACATGCACTGACACTGGTGGATCCATGTGTGGTCTCTATAGAGAACACGCATTTCAATGACACTGGTGGATCCATATGTGGTATGTGAAAAGAACACACATGCAATGACTCTGGTTGTTGTTAGTCAAAAGAACACACATGCAATGACACTGGTGGATCCATAGGTGGATTGTGAAAAGAACACACATGCAAAATGACTCTGGTTGTTGTTACTAAAAAGAACACACATGCAATGCCACTGGTGGAACCATAGGTGGTATGTGAAAAGAACACACATGCAAAATGACTCTGGTTGTTGTTATTTAAAAGAACACACATGCAATTACACTGGTGGATCCATGTGTGGATTGTGAAAAGAGCACACATGCAATGACTCTAGTTGTTGTTGGTGAAAAGAACATACATGCAATGACACCGGTGGATCCATGTGTGGTCTCTATAGAGAACACACATTTCAATGACACTGGTGGATCCATAGGTGGTATGTGAAAAGAACACACATGCAAAATAACTCTGGTTGTTGTTAGTGAAAAGAACACACATGCAATGACACTGGTGGATCCATAGGTGGTATGTGAAAAGAACAGACATGCAAAATGACTCTGGTTGTTGTTACTAAAAAGAACACACATGCAATGACTCTGGTGGATCCATGGGTGGATTGTGAAAAGAACACACATGCAATGACACTGGTGGATCCATAGGTGGTATGTGAAAAGAACACACATGCAAAATGACTCTGGTTGTTGTTACTAAAAAGAACACACATGCAATGACACTGGTGGATCCATAGGTGGATTATGAAATGAACACACATGCAATGACACCGGTGGAATCATAGGTGGTATGTGAGAAGAACACACATTTCAATGACTCTGGTTGTTGTTACTAAAAAGAACACACATGCAATGACACTGGTGGATCCATCGGTGGTATGTTAAAAGAACACACATGCAAAATGACTCTGGTTGTTATTACTAAAAAGAACACACATGGAATGACACTAGTGGATCCATGGGTGGATTGTGAAAAGAGCACACATGCAATGACACTGGTGATCCATATGTGGTATGTGAAAAGAACACACATGCAATGACTCTGGTTGTTGTTAGTGAAAAGAACACACATGCAATGACACTGATGGATACATGTGTGGTCTCTAAAGAGAACACACAGTTCAATGACTCTTGTTGTTGTTAGTAAAAAAGAACACACATTCAATGACACTGGTGGATCCATAGGTGGTATGTGAAAAGAACACACATGCAAAATGACTCACGTTGTTGTTACTAAAAAGAACACACATGCAATGACACTGGTGGATCCATGTGTGGATTGTGAAAAGAGCACACATCCAATGACACTGGTGGATCCATATGTGGTATGTGAAAAGAACACACATGCAATGACTCTGGTTGTTGTTATTGAAAAGAACACACATGCAATGACACTGTGGATCCATGTGTGGTCTTTGAAGAGCACACATTTCAATGACTCTTGTTGTTGTTAGTAAAAAGAACAGGACATGCAATGACCTGGTGGATCCATGTGTGGTCTCTAAAGAGAACACATTAAATGACACTGGTTGTTGTTACTAAAAAGAACACACATGCAATGACACTGGTGGATCCATGTGTGGATTGTGAAGAGAACACACATGCAATGACACTAGTGGATCCATAGGTGGTATGTGAAAAGAACACACATGTAAAATGACTGGTTGTTGTTACTAAAAAGAACACACATGCAATGACACTAGTGGATCCATAGGTGGATTATGAAATGAACACACATGCAATGACACTGGTAGATCCATAGGTGGTATGTGAGAAGAACACACATTTCAATGACTCTGGTTGTTGTTACTAAAAAGAACACACATGCAATGACACTGGTGGATCCATAGGTGGTATGTGAAGAGATCACACATGCAAAATGACTCTGGTGGATCCATAGTTGGTATGTGAAAAGAACACACATGCAAAATAACTGGTTGTTGTTACTAAGAAGAACACACACGCAATGACACTGGTGGATCCATGTGTGGATTGTGAAAAGAGCACACAAGCAATGGCACTGGTGGATCCATATGTGGTATGTGAAAAGAACACACATGCAATGACTCTGGTTGTTGTTACTGAAAGAACACACATGCAATGACACTGGTGGATCCATGTGTGGTCTCTAAAGAGAGCACAAATTTCAATGACTCTTGTTGTTGTTAGTAAAAAGAACACACATGCAATGACACTGGTGGATCCATGTGTGGTCTCTGAAGAAACCCACATGCAGACTTTGGTTGTTGTTAGTGAAAAGAACATAGATGCAATGACACCGGTGGATCCATGTGTGGTCGCTATAGAGAACACACATTTCAATGACACTGGTGGATCCATAGGTGGTATGTGAAAATAACACACATGCAAAATGACTGGTTGTTGTTACTAAAAAGAACACACATGCACTGACACTGGTGGATCCATGTGTGGTCTCTATAGAGAACACGCATTTCAATGACACTGGTGGATCCGTAGGTGGTATGTGAAAAGAACACACATGCAAAATAACTCTGGTTGTTGTTAGTGAAAAGAACACACATGCAATGACACTGGTGGATCCATAGGTGGTATGTGAAAAGAACAGACATGCAAAATGACTCCGGTTGTTGTTACTAAAAAGAACACACATGCAATGACTCTGGTGGATCCATGGGTGGATTGTGAAAAGAACACACATGCAATGACACTGGTGGATCCATAGGTGGTATGTGAAAAGAACACACATGCAAAATGACTCTGGTTGTTGTTACTAAAAAGAACACACATGCAATGACACTGGTGGATCCATAGGTGGATTATGAAATGAACACACATGCAATGACACCGGTGGAACCATAGGTGGTATGTGAGAAGAACACACATTTCAATGACTCTGGTTGTTGTTACTAAAAAGAACACACATGCAATGACACTGGTGGATCCATCGGTGGTATGTTAAAAGAACACACATGCAAAATGACTCTGGTTGTTATTACTAAAAAGAACACACATGCAATGACACTGGTGGATCCATGGGTGAATTGTGAAAAAACACACATGCAATGACACTGGTGATCCATATGTGGTATGTGAAAAGAACACACATGCAATGACTCTGGTTGTTGTTAGTGAAAAGAACACACATGCAATGACACTGATGGATACATGTGTGGTCTCTGAAGAGAACACACAGTTCAATGACTCTTGTTGTTGTTAGTAAAAAAGAACACACATTCAATGACACTGGTGGATCCATAGGTGGTATGTGAAAAGAACACACATGCAAAATGACTCACGTTGTTGTTACTAAAAAGAACACACATGCACTGACCTTGGTGGATCCATGTGTGGATTGTGAAAAGAGCACACATCCAATGACACTGGTGGATCCATATGTGGTATGTGAAAAGAACACACATGCAATGACTCTGGTTGTTGTTATTGAAAAGAACACACATGCAATGACACTGGTGGATCCATGTGTGGTCTTTGAAGAGAGCACACATTTCAATGACTCTTGTTGTTGTTAGTAAAAAGAACACACATGCAATGACACTGGTGGATCCATGTGTGGATTGTGAAGAGAACACACATGCAATGACACTAGTGGATCCATAGGTGGTATGTGAAAAGAACACACATGTAAAATGACTGGTTGTTGTTACTAAAAAGAACACACATGGAATGACACTGGTGGATCCATAGGTGGATTATGAAATGAACACACATGCAATGACACTGGTAGATCCATAGGTGGTATGTGAGAAGAACACACATTTCAATGACTCTGGTTGTTGTTACTAAAAAGAACACACATGCAATGACACTGGTGGATCCATAGGTGGTATGTGAAGAGATCACACATGCAAAATTACTCTGGTGGATCCATAGGTGGTATGTGAAAAGAACACACATGCAAAATAACTCTGGTTGTTGTTACTAAAAAGAACACACATGCAATGACACTGTTGGATCCATGTGTGGATTGTGAAAAGAGCACACAAGCAATGGCACTGGTGGATCCATATGTGGTATGTGAAAAGAACACACATGCAATGACTCTTGTTGTTGTTAGTAAAAAGAACACACATGCAATGACACTGGTGGATCCATGTGTGGTCTCTGAAGAGAGCCCACATGCAGTGACACTGGTTGTTGTTAGTGAAAAGAACATAGATGCAATGACACCGGTGGATCCATGTGTGGTCGCTATAGAGAACACACATTTCAATGACACTGGTGGATCCATAGGTGGTATGTGAAAATAACACACATGCAAAATGACTGGTTGTTGTTACTAAAAAGAACACACATGCACTGACACTGGTGGATCCATGTGTGGTCTCTATAGAGAACACGCATTTCAATGACACTGGTGGATCCATAGGTGGTATGTGAAAAGAACACACATGCAAAATAACTCTGGTTGTTGTTAGTGAAAAGAACACACATGCAATGACACTGGTGGATCCATAGGTGGTATGTGAAAAGAACAGACATGCAAAATGACTCCGGTTGTTGTTACTAAAAAGAACACACATGCAATGACTCTGGTGGATCCATGGGTGGATTGTGAAAAGAACACACATGCAATGACACTGGTGGATCCATAGGTGGTATGTGAAAAGAACACACATGCAAAATGACTCTGGTTGTTGTTACTAAAAAGAACACACATGCAATGACACTGGTGGATCCATAGGTGGATTATGAAATGAACACACATGCAATGACACCGGTGGAACCATAGGTGGTATGTGAGAAGAACACACATTTCAATGACTCTGGTTATTGTTACTAAAAAGAACACACATGCAATGACACTGGTGGATCCATCGGTGGTATGTTAAAAGAACACACATGCAAAATGACTCTGGTTGTTATTACTAAAAAGAACACACATGGAATGACACTAGTGGATCCATGGGTGGATTGTGAAAAGAGCACACATGCAATGACACTGGTGATCCATATGTGGTATGTGAAAAGAACACACATGCAATGACTCTGGTTGTTGTTAGTGAAAAGAACACACATGCAATGACACTGATGGATACATGTGTGGTCGCTGAAGAGAACACACAGTTCAATGACTCTTGTTGTTGTTAGTAAAAAAGAACACACATTCAATGACACTGGTGGATCCATAGGTGGTATGTGAAAAGAACACACATGCAAAATGACTCACGTTGTTGTTACTAAAAAGAACACACATGCAATGACACTGGTGGATCCATGCGTGGATTGTGAAAAGAGCACACATCCAATGACACTGGTGGATCCATATGTGGTATGTGAAAAGAACACACATGCAATGACTCTGGTGGATCCATGTGTGGTCTTTGAAGAGAGCACACATTTCAATGACTCTTGTTGTTGTTAGTAAAAAGAACAGACATGCAATGACACTGGTGGATCCATGTGTGGTCTCTGAAGAGAGAACACATGCAATGACACTGGTTGTTGTTACTAAAATGAACACACATGCAATGACACTGGTGGATCCATGTGTGGATTGTGAAGAGAACACACATGCAATGACACTAGTGGATCCATAGGTGGTATGTGAAAAGAACACACATGTAAAATGACTGGTTGTTGTTACTAAAAATAACACACATGCAATGACACTGGTGGATCCATAGGTGGATTATGAAATGAACACACATGCAATGACACTGGTAGATCCATAGGTGGTATGTGAGAAGAACACACATTTCAATGACTCTGGTTGTTGTTACTAAAAAGAACACACATGCAATGACACTGGTGGATCCATAGGTGGTATGTGAAGAGATCACACATGCAAAATTACTCTGGTGGATCCATAGGTGGTATGTGAAAAGAACACACATGCAAAATAACTCTGGTTGTTGTTACTAAAAAGAACACACATGCAATGACACTGTTGGATCCATGTGTGGATTGTGAAAAGAGCACACAAGCAATGGCACTGGTGGATCCATATGTGGTATGTGAAAAGAACACACATGCAATGACTACGGTTGTTATTCTTGAAAGAACACACATGCAATGACACTGGTGGATCCATGTGTGGTCTCTAAAGAGAGCACAAATTTCAATGACTCTTGTTGTTGTTAGTAAAAAGAACACACATGCAATGACACTGGTGGATCCATGTGTGGTCTCTGAAGAGAGCCCACATGCAGTGACACTGGTTGTTGTTAGTGAAAAGAACATAGATGCAAT
Organism: Avena insularis; assembly: GCA_023614405.1. Classification (NCBI taxonomy): domain Eukaryota; kingdom Viridiplantae; phylum Streptophyta; class Magnoliopsida; order Poales; family Poaceae; genus Avena; species Avena insularis. The sequence goes on from CM042689.1 coordinate 374,996,947, forward strand.
GACACCGGTGGATCCATGTGTGGTCGCTATAGAGAACACACATTTCAATGACACTGGTGGATCCATAGGTGGTATGTGAAAATAACACACATGCAAAATGACTGGTTGTTGTTACTAAAAAGAACACACATGCACTGACACTGGTGGATCCATGTGTGGTCTCTATAGAGAACACGCATTTCAATGACACTGGTGGATCCATATGTGGTATGTGAAAAGAACACACATGCAATGACTCTGGTTGTTGTTAGTGAAAATAACACACATGCAATGACACTGGTGGATCCATAGGTGGATTGTGAAAAGAACACACATGCAAAATGACTCTGGTTTTTGTTACTAAAAAGAACACACATGCAATGCCACTGGTGGAACCATAGGTGGTATGTGAAAAGAACACACATGCAAAATGACTCTGGTTGTTGTTATTTAAAAGAACACACATGCAATTACACTGGTGGATCCATGTGTGGATTGTGAAAAGAGCACACATGCAATGACTCTAGTTGTTGTTGGTGAAAAGAACATACATGCAATGACACCGGTGGATCCATGTGTGGTCTCTATAGAGAACACACATTTCAATGACACTGGTGGATCCATAGGTGGTATGTGAAAAGAACACACATGCAAAATAACTCTGGTGGTTGTTAGTGAAAAGAACACACATGCAATGACACTGGTGGATCCATAGGTGGTATGTGAAAAGAACAGACATGCAAAATGACTCTGGTTGTTGTTACTAAAAAGAACACACATGCAATGACTCTGGTGGATCCATGGGTGGCTTGTGAAAACAACACACATGCAATGACACTGGTGGATCCATAGGTGGTATGTGAAAAGAACATACATGCAAAATGACTGGTTGTTGTTACTAAAAAGAACACACATGCAATAACACTGCTGGATCCATAGGTGGATTATGAAATGAACACACATGCAATGACACCGGTGGAACCATAGGTGGTATGTGAGAAGAACACACATTTCAATGACTCTGGTTGTTGTTACTAAAAAGAACACACATGCAATGACACTGGTGTATCCATAGGTGGTATGTGAAGAGATCACACATGCAAAATGACTCTGGTGGATCCATAGGTGGTATGTGAAAAGAACACACATGCAAAATGACTCTGGTTGTTATTACTAAAAAGAACACACATGGAATGAAACTGGTGGATCCATGGGTGGATTGTGAAAAGAGCACACATGCAATGACTCTGGTTGTTGTTAGTGAAAAGAACACACATGCAATGACACTGATGGATACATGTGTGGTCTCTGAAGAGAACACACAGTTCAATGACTCTTGTTGTTGTTAGTAAAAAAGAACACACATTCAATGACACTGGTGGATCCATAGGTGGTATGTGAAAAGAACACACATGCAAAATGACTCACGTTGTTGTTACTAAAAAGAACACACATGCAATGACACTGGTGGATCCATGTGTGGATTGTGAAAAGAGCACACATCCAATGACACTGGTGGATCCATATGTGGTATGTGAAAAGAACACACATGCAATGACTCTGGTTGTTGTTATTGAAAAGAACACACATGCAATGACACTGGTGGATCCATGTGTGGTCTTTGAAGAGAGCACACATTTCAATGACTCTTGTTGTTGTTAGTAAAAAGAACAGACATGCAATGACACTGGTGGATCCATGTGTGGTCTCTGAAGAGAGAACACATGCAATGACACTGGTTGTTGTTACTAAAAAGAACACACATGCAATGACACTGGTGGATCCATGTGTGGATTGTGAAGAGAACACACATGCAATGACACTAGTGGATCCATAGGTGGTATGTGAAAAGAACACACATGTAAAATGACTGGTTGTTGTTACTAAAAAGAACACACATGCAATGACACTGGTGGATCCATAGGTGGATTATGAAATGAACACACATGCAATGACCTGGTAGATCCATAGGTGGTATGTGAGAAGAACACACATTTCAATGACTCTGGTTGTTGTTACTAAAAAGAACACACATGCAATGACACTGGTGGATCCATAGGTGGTATGTGAAGAGATCGCACATGCAAAATTACTCTGGTGGATCCATAGGTGGTATGTGAAAAGAACACACATGCAAAATAACTCTGGTTGTTGTTACTAAAAAGAACACACATGCAATGACACTGTTGGATCCATGTGTGGATTGTGAAAAGAGCACACAAGCAATGGCACTGGTGGATCCATATGTGGTATGTGAAAAGAACACACATGCAATGACTCGGTTGTTATTTTTGAAAAGAACACACATGCAATGACACTGGTGGATCCATGTGTGGTCTCTAAAGAGAGCACAAATTTCAATGACTCTTGTTGTTGTTAGTAAAAAGAACACACATGCAATGACACTGGTGGATCCATGTGTGGTCTCTGAAGAGAGCCCACATGCAGTGACACTGGTTGTTGTTACTAAAAAGAACACACATGCAATGACACTGGTGGATCCATGTGTGGATTGTGAAGAGAACACACATGCAATGACACTGGTGGATCCATAGGTGGTATATGAAAAGAACACACATGCAAAATGACTGGTTGTTGTTACTAAAAAGAACACACATGCACTGACACTGGTGGATCCATGTGTGGTCTCTATAGAGAACACGCATTTCAATGACACTGGTGGATCCATATGTGGTATGTGAAAAGAACACACATGCAATGACTCTGGTTGTTGTTAGTGAAAATAACACACATGCAATGACACTGGTGGATCCATAGGTGGATTGTGAAAAGAACACACATGCAAAATGACTCTGGTTTTTGTTACTAAAAAGAACACACATGCAATGCCACTGGTGGAACCATAGGTGGTATGTGAAAAGAACACACATGCAAAATGACTCTGGTTGTTGTTATTTAAAAGAACACACATGCAATTACACTGGTGGATCCATGTGTGGATTGTGAAAAGAGCACACATGCAATGACTCTAGTTGTTGTTGGTGAAAAGAACATACATGCAATGACACCGGTGGATCCATGTGTGGTCTCTATAGAGAACACACATTTCAATGACACTGGTGGATCCATAGGTGGTATGTGAAAAGAACACACATGCAAAATAACTCTGGTTGTTGTTAGTGAAAAGAACACACATGCAATGACACTGGTGGATCCATAGGTGGTATGTGAAAAGAACAGACATGCAAAATGACTCTGGTTGTTGTTACTAAAAAGAACACACATGCAATGACTCTGGTGGATCCATGGGTGGATTGTGAAAACAACACACATGCAATGACACTGGTGGATCCATAGGTGGTATGTGAAAAGAACACACATGCAAAATGACTCTGGTTGTTGTTACTAAAAAGAACACACATGCAATGACACTGGTGGATCCATAGGTGGATTATGAAATGAACACACATGCAATGACACCGGTGGAACCATAGGTGGTATGTGAGAAGAACACACATTTCAATGACTCTGGTTGTTGTTACTAAAAAGAACACACATGCAATGACACTGGTGGATCCATAGGTGGTATGTGAAGAGATCACACATGCAAAATGACTCTGGTGGATCCATAGGTGGTATGTGAAAAGAACACACATGCAAAATGACTCTGGTTGTTATTACTAAAAAGAACACACATGGAATGAAATTGGTGGATCCATGGGTGGATTGTGAAAAGAGCACACATGCAATGACACTGGTGATCCATATGTGGTATGTGAAAAGAACACACATGCAATGACTCTGGTTGTTGTTACTGAAAAGAACACACATGCAATGACACTGGTGGATCCATGTGTGGTCTCTAAAGAGAGCACACATTTCAATGACTCTTGTTGTTGTTAGTAAAAAGAACACACATGCAATGACACTGGTGGATCCATGTGTGGTCTCTGAAGAGAGCCCACATGCAGTGACACTGGTTGTTGTTACTAAAAAGAACACACATGCAATGACACTGGTGGATCCATGTGTGGATTGTGAAGAGAACACACATGCAATGACACTGGTGGATCCATAGGTGGTATATGAAAAGAACACACATGCAAAATGACTGGTTGTTGTTACTAAAAAGAACACACATGCACTGACACTGGTGGATCCATGTGTGGTCTCTATAGAGAACACGCATTTCAATGACACATGTGGATCCATATGTGGTATGTGAAAAGAACACACATGCAATGACTCTGGTTGTTGTTAGTTAAAATAACACACATGCAATGACACTGGTGTATCCATAGGTGGATTGTGCAAAGAACACACATGCAAAATGACTCTGGTTTTGTTACTAAAAGAACACACATGCAATGCCACTGGTGGAACCATAGGTGGTATGTGAAAAGAACACACATGCAAAATGACTCTGGTTGTTGTTATTTAAAAGAACACACATGCAATTACACTGGTGGATCCATGTGTGGATTGTGAAAAGAGCACACATGCAATGACTCTAGTTGTTGTTGGTGAAAAGAACATACATGCAATGACACCGGTGGATCCATGTGTGGTCTCTATAGAGAACACACATTTCAATGACACTGGTGGATCCATAGGTGGTATGTGAAAAGAACACACATGCAAAATAACTCTGGTTGTTGTTAGTGAAAAGAACACACATGCAATGACACTGGTGGATCCATAGGTGGTATGTGAAAAGAACAGACATGCAAAATGACTCTGGTTGTTGTTACTAAAAAGAACACACATGCAATGACACTGGTGGATCCATGGGTGGATTGTGAAAACAACACACATGCAATGACACTGGTGGATCCATAGGTGGTATGTGAAAAGAACACACATGCAAAATGACTCTGGTTGTTGTTACTAAAAAGAACACACATGCAATGACACTGCTGGATCCATAGGTGGATTATGAAATGAACACACATGCAATGACACCGGTGGAACCATAGGTGGTATGTGAGAAGAACACACATTTCAATGACTCTGGTTGTTGTTACTAAAAAGAACACACATGCAATGACACTGGTGGATCCATAGGTGGTATGTGAAGAGATCACACATGCAAAATGACTCTGGTGGATCCATAGGTGGTATGTGAAAAGAACACACATGCAAAATGACTCTGGTTGTTATTACTAAAAAGAACACACATGGAATGAAATTGGTGGATCCATGGGTGGATTGTGAAAAGAGCACACATGCAATGACACTGGTGATCCATATGTGGTATGTGAAAAGAACACACATGCAATGACTCTGGTTGTTGTTAGTGAAAAGAACACACATGCAATGACACTGATGGATCCATGTGTGGTCTCTGAAGAGAACACACATTTCAATGACTCTTGTTGTTGTTAGTAAAAAAGAACACACATTCAATGACACTGGTGGATCCATGTGTGGTCTCTGAAGAAACACATGCAATGACACTTGGTTGTTGTTACTAAAAAGAACACACATGCAATGACACTGGTGGATCCGTGTGTGGATTGTGAAGAGAACACACATGCAAAATGACTCTGGTTGTTGTTACTAAAAAGAACACACGTGCAATGACACTGGTGGATCCATAGGTGGTATGTGAAAAGAACACACATGCAAAATGACTCTGGTTGTTGTTACTAAAAAGAACACTCATGCAGTGACACTGGTGGATCCATGTGTGGATTGTGAAAAGAACACACATGCAAAATGACTGGTTGTTGTTACTAAAAGAACACACATGCAATGACACGGTGGATCCATGTGTGGCCTCTGTAGAGAACACATATTTCAATCACACTGGTGGATCCATATGTGGTATGTGAAAAGAACACAAATGCAAAATGACTCTGGTTGTGTTACTAAAAAGAACACACATGCAATTACACTGGTGGATCCATGGGTGGATTGTGAAAAGCGCACACATGCAATGACACTAGTGGATATATATGTGGTATTTGAAAAGAACACACATGCAATCACTCTGGTTGTTGTTACTGAAAAGAACACACATGCAATGACACTAGTGGATCCATAGATGGTATGTGAAGAGATCACACATGCAAAATGACACTGGTGGATCCATAGGTGGTATGTGAAAAGAACACACATGCAAAATGACTCTGGTTGTTGTTACTAAAAAGAACACACATGCAATGACACTGGCGGATCCATGGGTGGATTGTGAAAAGAGCAGACATGCAATGACACTAGTGATCCATATGTGGTATGTGAAAAGAACACACATGCAATGACTCTGGTTGTTGTTAGTGAAAAGAACACACATGCAATGACACTGGTGAATCCTTGTGTGGTCTCTGAAGAGAGCACACATTTCAATGACTCTTGTTGTTGTTAGTAAAAAGAACACACATGCAATGACACTGGTGGATCCATGTGTGATCTCTGAAGAGAGCACACATGCAATGACACTGGTTGTTGTTACTAAAAAGAACACACATGCAATGACACTGGTGGATCCATGTGTGGATTGTGAAGAGAACACACATGCAAAATGACTCTCGTTGTTGTTACTAAAAAGATTACACATGCAATGACACTGGTGGATCCATAGGTGGTATGTGAAAAGAACACACATGCAAAATGACTCAGGTTGTTGTTACTAAAAAGAACACACATGCAATGACACTGGTGGATCCATGTGTGGATTGTGAAAAGAGCACACATCCAATGACACTGGTGGATCCATATGTGGTATGTGAAAAGAACACACATGCAATGACCCTGGTTGTTGTTATTGAAAAGAACACACATGCAATGACACTGGTGGATCCATGTGTGGTCTTTGAAGAGAGCACACATTTCAATGACTCTTGTTGTTGTTAGTAAAAACAACAGACATGCAATGACACTGGTGGATCCATGTGTGGTCTCTGAAGAGAGAACACATGCAATGACACTGGTTGTTGTTACTAAAAAGAACACACATGCAATGACACTGGTGGATCCATGTGTGGATTGTGAAGAGAACACACATGCAATGACACTAGTGGATCCATAGGTGGTATGTGAAAAGAACACACATGTAAAATGACTGGTTGTTGTTACTAAAAAGAACACACATGCAATGACACTGGTGGATCCATAGGTGGATTATGAAATGAACACACATGCAATGACCTGGTAGATCCATAGGTGGTATGTGAGAAGAACACACATTTCAATGACTCTGGTTGTTGTTACTAAAAAGAACACACATGCAATGACACTGGTGGATCCATAGGTAGTATGTGAAGAGATCGCACATGCAAAATTACTCTGGTGGATCCATAGGTGGTATGTGAAAAGAACACACATGCAAAATAACTCTGGTTGTTGTTACTAAAAAGAACACACATGCAATGACACTGTTGGATCCATGTGTGGATTGTGAAAAGAGCACACAAGCAATGGCACTGGTGGATCCATATGTGGTATGTGAAAAGAACACACATGCAATGACTCTGGTTGTTGTTACTGAAAAGAACACACATGCAATGACACTGGTGGATCCATGTGTGGTCTCTAAAGAGAGCACAAATTTCAATGACTCTTGTTGTTGTTAGTAAAAAGAACACACATGCAATGACACTGGTGGATCCATGTGTGGTCTCTGAAGAGAGCCCACATGCAGTGACACTGGTTGTTGTTACTAAAAAGAACACACATGCAATGACACTGGTGGATCCATGTGTGGATTGTGAAGAGAACACACATGCAATGACACTGGTGGATCCATAGGTGGTATATGAAAAGAACACACATGCAAAATGACTGGTTGTTGTTACTAAAAAGAACACACATGCACTGACACTGGTGGATCCATGTGTGGTCTCTATAGAGAACACGCATTTCAATGACACATGTGGATCCATATGTGGTATGTGAAAAGAACACACATGCAATGACTCTGGTTGTTGTTAGTGAAAATAACACACATGCAATGACACTGGTGGATCCATAGGTGGATTGTGAAAAGAACACACATGCAAAATGACTCTGGTTTTTGTTACTAAAAAGAACACACATGCAATGCCACTGGTGGAACCATAGGTGGTATGTGAAAAGAACACACATGCAAAATGACTCTGGTTGTTGTTAGGTAAAAGAACACACATGCAATTACACTGTGGATCCATGTGTGGATTGTGAAAAGAGCACACATGCAAATGACTCTAGTTGTTGTTGGTGAAAAGAACATACATGCAATGACACCGGTGGATCCATGTGTGGTCTCTATAGAGAACACACATTTCAATGACACTGGTGGATCCATAGGTGGTATGTGAAAAGAACACACATGCAAAATAACTCTGGTTGTTGTTAGTGAAAAGAACACACATGCAATGACACTGGTGGATCCATAGGTGGTATGTGAAAAGAACAGACATGCAAAATGACTCTGGTTGTTGTTACTAAAAAGAACACACATGCAATGACTCTGGTGGATCCATGGGTGGATTGTGAAAACAACACACATGCAATGACACTGGTGGATCCATAGGTGGTATGTGAAAAGAACACACATGCAAAATGACTCTGGTTGTTGTTACTAAAAAGAACACACATGCAATGACACTGCTGGATCCATAGGTGGATTATGAAATGAACACACATGCAATGACACCGGTGGAACCATAGGTGGTATGTGAGAAGAACACACATTTCAATGACTCTGGTTGTTGTTACTAAAAAGAACACACATGCAATGACACTGGTGGATCCATAGGTGGTATGTGAAGAGATCACACATGCAAAATGACTCTGGTGGATCCATAGGTGGTATGTGAAAAGAACACACATGCAAAATGACTCTGGTTGTTATTACTAAAAAGAACACACATGGAATGAAATTGGTGGATCCATGGGTGGATTGTGAAAAGAGCACACATGCAATGACACTGGTGATCCATATGTGGTATGTGAAAAGAACACACATGCAATGACTCTGGTTGTTGTTAGTGAAAAGAACACACATGCAATGACACTGATGGATCCATGTGTGGTCTCTGAAGAGAACACACATTTCAATGACTCTTGTTGTTAGTAAAAAAGAACACACATTCAATGACACTGGTGGATCCATGTGTGGTCTCTGAAGAGAGCACACATGCAATGACACTGGTTGTTGTTACTAAAAAGAACACACATGCAATGACACTGGTGGATCCGTGTGTGGATTGTGAAGAGAACACACATGCAAAATGACTCTGGTTGTTGTTACTAAAAAGAACACACGTGCAATGACACTGGTGGATCCATAGGTGGTATGTGAAAAGAACACACATGCAAAATGACTCTGGTTGTTGTTACTAAAAAGAACACTCATGCAGTGACACTGGTGGATCCATGTGTGGATTGTGAAAAGAACACACATGCAAAATGACTGGTTGTTGTTACTAAAAAGAACACACATGCAATGACACCGGTGGATCCATGTGTGGCCTCTGTAGAGAACACATATTTCAATCACACTGGTGGATCCATATGTGGTATGTGAAAAGAACACAAATGCAAAATGACTCTGGTTGTGTTACTAAAAAGAACACACATGCAATTACACTGGTGGATCCATGGGTGGATTGTGAAAAGCGCACACATGCAATGACACTAGTGGATATATATGTGGTATTTGAAAAGAACACACATGCAATGACTCTGGTTGTTGTTACTGAAAAGAACACACATGCAATGACACTAGTGGATCCATAGATGGTATGTGAAGAGATCACACATGCAAAATGACACTGGTGGATCCATAGGTGGTATGTGAAAAGAACACACATGCAAAATGACTCTGGTTGTTGTTACTAAAAAGAACACACATGCAATGACACTGGCGGATCCATGGGTGGATTGTGAAAAGAGCAGACATGCAATGACACTAGTGATCCATATGTGGTATGTGAAAAGAACACACATGCAATGACTCTGGTTGTTGTTAGTGAAAAGAACACACATGCAATGACACTGGTGAATCCTTGTGTGGTCTCTGAAGAGAGCACACATTTCAATGACTCTTGTTGTTGTTAGTAAAAAGAACACACATGCAATGACACTGGTGGATCCATGTGTGATCTCTGAAGAGAGCACACATGCAATGACACTGGTTGTTGTTACTAAAAAGAACACACATGCAATGACACTGGTGGATCCATGTGTGGATTGTGAAGAGAACACACATGCAAAATGACTCTCGTTGTTGTTACTAAAAAGATTACACATGCAATGACACTGGTGGATCCATAGGTGGTATGTGAAAAGAACACACATGCAAAATGACTCAGGTTGTTGTTACTAAAAAGAACACACATGCAATGACACTGGTGGATCCATGTGTGGATTGTGAAAAGAGCACACATCCAATGACACTGGTGGATCCATATGTGGTATGTGAAAAGAACACACATGCAATGACTCTGGTTGTTGTTACTGAAAAGAACACACATGCAATGACACTGGTGGATCCATGTGTGGTCTCTAAAGAGAGCACACATTTCAATGACTCTTGTTGTTAGTAAAAAGAACACACATGTAATGACACTGGTGGATCCATGTGTGGTCTCTGAAGAGAGCACACATGCAATGACACTGGTTGTTGTTACTAAAAAGAACACACAAGCAATGACACTGGTGGATCCATGTGTGGATTGTGAAGAGAACATACATGCAATGACACTGGTGGATCCATAGGTGGTATGTGAAAAGAACACACATGCAAAATGACTGGTTGTTGTTACTAAAAAGAACACACGTAATGACATGGTGGATCCATGTGCTCTCTGTAGAGAACACGCATTACAATGACACTGGTGGATCCATAGGTGGTATGTGAAAAGAACACACATGCAAAATGACACTGGTTGTTGTTACTAAAAAGAACACACATGCAATGACACTGGTGGATGCATGCGTGGATTGTGAAGAGAACACACATGCAATGACACTGGTGGATCCATATGTGGTATGTGAAAAGAAGACACATGCAAAATAACTGGTTGTTGTTACTAAAAAGAACACACATGCAATGACACTTGTGGATCCATGTGTGGTCTCTGTAGAGAACACGCATTTCAATGACACTGGTGGATCCATATGTGGTATGTGAAAAGAACACACATGCAAAATGACTAGTTGTTGTTACTAAAAAGAACACACATGCAATAACACTGGTGGATCCATGTGTGATCTCTATAGAGAGCACACATTTCAATGACACTGGTGGATCCATATGTGGTATGCGAAAAGAACACACACGCAATGACTCTGGTTGTTGTTAGTGAAAAGTACACACATGCAATGACACTGGTGGATCCATAGGTGGTATGTTAAAAGAACACACATGCAAAATGACTCTGGTTGTTGTTACTAAAAAGAACACACATGCAATGACACTGGTGGATCCATAGGTGGATTATGTAATGAACACACATGCAATGACACTGGTGGATCCATGTGTGGATTGTGAATAGAACACACATGCAAAATGACTCTGGTTGTTGTTACTAAAAAGAACACACATGCAATGCCACTAGTAGAACCATAGGTCGTATATGAAAAGAACACACATGCAAAATTACTCTGGTTGTTGTTACTTAAAAGAACACAAATGCAATGACTCTGGTTGTTGTTACTGAAAAGAACACACATGCAATGACACTGGTGGATCCATGTGTGGTTTCTGAAGAGAGCACACATTTCAATGACTCTTGTTGTTGTTAGTAAAAAGAACACACATGCAATGACACTGGTGGATCCATGTGTGGTCTCTGAAGAGAGAACACATGCAATGACACTGGTTGTTGTTACTAAAAAGAACACACATGCAATGACACTGGTGGATCCATTTGTGGATTGTGAAGAGAACACACATGCAATGACACTGGTGGATCCATAGGTGGTATGTGAAAAGAACACACATGTAAAATGACTGGTTGTTGTTACTAAAAAGAACACACATGCAATGACACTGGTGGATCCATAGGTGGTATGTGAAAAGAACACACATGTAAAATGACTGGTTGTTGTTACTAAAAAGAACACACATGCAATGACACTGGTGGATCCATAGGTGGATTATGAAATGAACACACATGCAATGACACTGGTAGATCCATAGGTGGTATGTGAGAAGAACACACATTTCAATGACTCTGGTTGTTGTTACTAAAAAGAACACACATGCAATGACACTGTTGGATCCATGTGTGCATTGTGAAAAGAGCACACATGCAATGGCGCTGGTGGATCCATATGTGGTATGTGAAAAGAACACACATGCAATGACTCTGGTTGTTGTTACTGAAAAGAACACACATGCAATGACACTGGTGGATCCATGTGTGGTCTCTGTAGAGAACACACATTTCAATGACACTGGTGGATCCATAGGTGGTATGTGAAGAGATCACACATGCAAAATTACTCTGGTGGATCCATAGGTGGTATGTGAAAAGAACACACATGCAAAATAACTCTGGTTGTTGTTACTAAAAAGAACACACATGCAATGACACTGTTGGATCCATGTGTGCATTGTGAAAAGAGCACACATGCAATGGCGCTGGTGGATCCATATGTGGTATGTGAAAAGAACACATATGCAATGACTCTGGTTGTTGTTACTGAAAAGAACACACATGCAATGACACTGGTGGATCCATGTGTGGTCTCTAAAGAGAGCACAAATTTCAATGACTCTTGTTGTTGTTAGTAAAAAGAACACACATGCAATGACACTGGTGGATCCATGTGTGGTCTCTGAAGAGAGCCCACATGCAGTGACACTGGTTGTTGTTACTAAAAAGAACACACATGCAATGACACTGGTGGATCCATGTGTGGATTGTGAAGAGAACACACATGCAATGACACTGGTGGATCCATAGGTGGTATATGAAAAGAACACACATGCAAAATGACTGGTTGTTGTTACTAAAAAGAACACACATGCACTGACACTGGTGGATCCATGTGTGGTCTCTATAGAGAACACGCATTTCAATGACACTGGTGGATCCATATGTGGTATGTGAAAAGAACACACATGCAATGACTCTGGTTGTTATTAGTGAAAAGAACACACATGCAATGATACTGGTGGATCCATAGGTGGATTTCGAAAAGAACACACATGCAAAATGACTCTGGTTGTTGTTACTAAAAAGAACACACATGTAATGCCACTGGTGGAACCATAGGTGGTATGTGAAAAGAACACACATGCAAAATGACTCTGGTTGTTGTTACTTAAAAGAACACACATGCAATTACACTGGTGGATCCATGTGTGGATTGTGAAAAGAGAACACATGCAATGACTCTAGTTGTTGTTGGTGAAAAGAACATACATGCAATGACACCGGTGGATCCATGTGTGGTCTCTATAGAGAACACACATTCCAATGACACTGGTGGATCCATAGGTGGTATGTGAAAAGAACACACATGAAAAATAACTCTGGTTGTTGTTAGTGAAAAGAACACACATGCAATGACACTGGTGGATCCATAGGTGGTATGTGAAAAGAACAGACATGCAAAATGACTCTGGTTGTTGTTACTAAAAAGAACACACATGCAATGACTCTGGTGGATCCATGGGTGGATTGTGAAAAGAACACACATGCAATGACACTGGTGGATCCATAGGTGGTATGTGAAAAGAACACACATGCAAAATGACTCTGGTTGTTGTTACTAAAAAGAACACACATGCAATGACACTGGTGGATCCATAGGTGGATTATGAAATTAACACACATGCAAAATGACTCTGGTGGATCCATCGGTGGTATGTGAAAAGAACACACATGCAAAATGACTCTGGTTGTTATTACTAAAAAGAACACACATGGAATGACACTAGTGGATCCATGGGTGGATTGTGAAAAGAGCACACATGCAATGACACTGGTGATCCATATGTGGTATATGAAAAGAACACACATGCAATGACTCTGGTTGTTGTTAGTGAAAAGAACACACATGCAATGACACTGATGGATCCATGTGTGGTCTCTGAAGAGAACACACATTTCAATGACTCTTGTTGTTGTTAGTAAAAAAGAACACACATTCAATGACACTGGTGGATCCATGTGTGGTCTCTGAAGAGAGCACACATGCAATGACAGGGGTTGTTGTTACTAAAAAGAACACACATGCAATGACACTGGTGGATCCGTGTGTGGATTGTGAAGAGAACACACATGCAAAATGACTCTGGTTGTTGTTACTAAAAAGAACACACGTGCAATGACACTGGTGGATCCATAGGTGGTATGTGAAAAGAACACACATGCAAAATGACTCTGGTTGTTGTTACTAAAAAGAACACTCATGCAGTGACACTGGTGGATCCATGTGTGGATTGTGAAAAGAACACACATGCAAAATGACTGGTTGTTGTTACTAAAAAGAACACACATGCAATGACACCGGTGGATCCATGTGTGGCCTCTGTAGAGAACACATATTTCAATGACACTGGTGGATCCATATGTGGTATGTGAAAAGAACACAAATGCAAAATGACTCTGGTTGTGTTACTAAAAAGAACACACATGCAATGACACTGGGGGATCCATGGGTGGATTGTGAAAAGCGCACACATGCAATGACACTAGTGGATCCATATGTGGTATGTGAAAAGAACACACTTGCAATGACTCTGGTTGTTGTTACTGAAAAGAACACACATGCAATGACACTAGTGGATCCATAGGTGGTATGTGAAGAGATCACACATACAAAATGACTCTGGTGGATCCATAGGTGGTATGTGAAAAGAACACACATGCAAAATGACTCTGGTTGATGTTACTAAAAAGAACACACATGCAATGACACTGGCGGATCCATGGGTGGATTGTGAAAAGAGCAGACATGCAATGACACTAGTGATCCATATGTGGTACGTGAAAAGAACATACATGCAATGACTCTGGTTGTTGTTAGTGAAAAGAACACACATGCAATGACACTGGTGGGTCCTTGTGTGGTCTCTGAAGAGAGCACACATTTCAATGACTCTTGTTGTTGTTAGTAAAAAGAACACACATGCAATGACACTGGTGGATCCATAGGTGGTATGTGAAAAGAACACACATGCAAAATAACTCTGGTTGTTGTTACTAAAAAGAACACACATGCAATGACACTGTTGGATCCATGTGTGGATTGTGAAAAGAGCACACATGCAATGGCACTGGTGGATCCATATGTGGTATGTGAAAAGAACACACATGCAATGACTCTGGTTGTTGTTACTGAAAAGAACACACATGCAATGACACTGGTGGATCCATGTGTGGTCTCTAAAGAGAGCACAAATTTCAATGACTCTTGTTGTTGTTAGTAAAAAGAACACACATGCAATGAGACTGGTGGATCCATGTGTGGTCTCTGAAGAGAGCCCACATGCAGTGACACTGGTTGTTGTTACTAAAAAGAACACACATGCAATGACACTGGTGGATCCATGTGTGGATTGTGAAGAGAACATACATGCAATGACACTGGTGGATCCATAGGTGGTATGTGAAAAGAACACACATGCAAAATGACTGGTTGTTGTTACTAAAAAGAACACACGTGTAATGACACTGGTGGATCCATGTGTGCTCTCTGTAGAGAACACGCATTACAATGACACTGGTGGATCCATAGGTGGTATGTGAAAAGAACACACATGCAAAATGACACTGGTTGTTGTTACTAAAAAGAACACACATGCAATGACACTGGTGGATGCATGCGTGGATTGTGAAGAGAACACACATGCAATGACACTGGTGGATCCATAGGTGGTATGTGAAAAGAAGACACATACAAAATAACTGGTTGTTGTTACTAAAAACAACACACATGCAATGACACTTGTGGATCCATGTGTGGTCTCTGTAGAGAACACGCATTTCAATGACACTGGTGGATCCATATGTGGTATGTGAAAAGAACACACATGCAAAATGACTGGTTGTTGTTACTAAAAAGAACACACATGCAATGACACTAGTGGATCCATGTGTGATCTCTATAGAGAGCACACATTTCAATGACACTGGTGGATCCATATGTGGTATGCGAAAAGAACACACACGCAATGACTCTGGTTGTTGTTAGTGAAAAGTACACACATGCAATGACACTGGTGGATCCATAGGTGGTATGTGAAAAGAACACACATGCAAAATGACTCTGGTTGTTGTTACTAAAAAGAACACACATGCAATGACACTGGTGGATCCATAGGTGGATTATGTAATGAACACACATGCAATGACACTGGTGGATCCATGTGTGGATTGTGAACAGAACACGCATGCAAAATGACTCTGGTTGTTGTTACTAAAAAGAAGACACATGCAATGCCACTGGTAGAACCATAGGTGGTATGTGAAAATAACACACATGCAAAATTACTCTGGTTGTTGTTACTTAAAAGAACACACATGCAATGACTCTGGTTGTTGTTACTGAAAAGAACACACATGCAATGACACTGGTGGATCCATGTGTGGTCTCTGAAGAGAGCACACATTTCAATGACTCTTGTTGTTGTTAGTAAAAAGAACACACATGCAATGACACTGGTGGATCCATGTGTGGTCTCTGAAGAGAGAACACATGCAATGACACTGGTTGTTGTTACTAAAAAGAACACACATGCAATGACACTGGTGGATCCATGTGTGGATTGTGAAGAGAACACACATGCAATGACACTGGTGGATCCATAGGTGGTATGTGAAAAGAACACACATGTAAAATGACTGGTTGTTGTTACTAAAAAGAAAACACATGCAATGACACTGGTGGATCCATGTGTGGTCTCTAAAGAGAGCACAAATTTCAATGACTCTTGTTGTTGTTAGTAAAAAGAACACAGATGCAATGACACTGGTGGATCCATATGTGGTACGTGAGAAGAACACACATTTCAATGACTTTGGTTGTTGTTACTAAAAAGAACACACATGCAATGACACTGGTGGATCCATAGGTGGTATGTGAAGAGATCACACATGCAAAATTACTCTGGTGGATCCATAGGTGGTATGTGAAAAGAACACACATGCAAAATAACTCTGGTTGTTGTTACTAAAAAGAACACACATGCAATGACACTGTTGGATCCATGTGTGGATTGTGAAAAGAGCACACATGCAATGGCACTGGTGGATCCATATGTGGTATGTGAAAAGAACACACATGCAATGACTCTGGTTGTTGTTACTGAAAAGAACACACATGCAATGACACTGGTGGATCCATGTGTGGTCTCTAAAGAGAGCACAAATTTCAATGACTCTTGTTGTTGTTAGTAAAAAGAACACACATGCAATGAGACTGGTGGATCCATGTGTGGTCTCTGAAGAGAGCCCACATGCAGTGACACTGGTTGTTGTTACTAAAAAGAACACACATGCAATGACACTGGTGGATCCATGTGTGGATTGTGAAGAGAACACACATGCAATGACACTGGTGGATCCATAGGTGGTATATGAAAAGAACACGGATGCAAAATGACTGGTTGTTGTTACTAAAAACAACACACATGCACTGACACTGGTGGATCCATGTGTGGTCTCTATAGAGAACACGCATTTCAATGATACTGGTGGATCCATATGTGGTATGTGAAAAGAACACACATGCAATGACTCTGGTTGTTGTTAGTGAAAAGAACACACATGCAATGACACTGGTGGATGCATAGGTGGATTGTGAAAAGAACACACATGCAAAATGACTCTGGTTGTTGTTACTAAAAAGAACACACATGCAATGCCACTGGTGGAACAATAGGTGGCATGTGAAAAGAACACACATGCAAAATGACTCTGGTTGTTGTTACTTAAAAGAACACACATGCAATTACACTGGTGGATCCATGTGTGGATTGTGAAAAGAGCACACATGCAATGACTCTAGTTGTTGTTGGTGAAAAGAACATACATGCAATGACACCGGTGGATCCATGTGTGGTCTCTATAGAGAACACACATTTCAATGACACTGGTGGATCCATAGGTGGTATGTGAAAAGAACACACATGCAAAATAACTCTGGTTGTTGTTAGTGAAAAGAACACACATGCAATGACACTGGTGGATCCATAGGTGGTATGTGAAAAGAACACATCAAAATGACTGTTGTTGTTACTAAAAAGAACACACATGCAATGACTATGGTGGATCCATGGGTGGATTGTGAAAAGAACACACATGCAATGACACTGGTGGATCCATAGGTGGTATGTGAAAAGAACACACATGCAAAATGACTCTGGTTGTTGTTACTAAAAGGAACACACATGCAATGACACTGGTGGATCCATAGGTGGATTATGAAATGAACACACATGCAATGACACCGGTGGATCCATAGGTGGTATATGAGAAGAACACACATTTCAATGACTCTGGTTGTTGTTACTAAAAAGAACACACATGCAATGACACTGGTGGATCCATAGGTGGTATGTGAAGAGATCACACATGCAAAATGACTCTGGTGGATCCATAGGTGGTATGTGAAAAGAACACACATGCAAAATGACTCTGGTTGTTATTACTAAAAAGAACACACATGGAATGACACTGGTGGATCCATGGGTGGATTGTGAAAAGAGCACACATGCAATGACACTGGTCATCCATATGTGGTATGTGAAAAGAACACACATGCAATGACTCTGGTTGTTGTTAGTGAAAAGAACACACATGCAATGACACTGATGGATCCATGTGTGGTCTTTGAAGAGAACACACATTTCAATGACTCTTGTTATTGTTAGTAAAAAAGAACACACATTCAATGACACTGGTGGATCCATGTGTGGTCTCTATAGAGAACACGCATTTCAATGACACTGGTGGATCCATATGTGGTATGTGAAAAGAACACACATGCAATGACTCTGGTTGTTGTTAGTGAAAAGAACACACATGCAATGACACTGGTGGATCCATAGGTGGATTGTGAAAAGAACACACATGCAAAATGACTCTGGTTGTTGTTACTAAAAAGAACACACATGCAATGCCACTGGTGGAACAATAGGTGGCATGTGAAAAGAACACACATGCAAAATGACTCTGGTTGTTGTTACTTAAAAGAACACACACGCAATTACACTGGTGGATCCATGTGTGGATTGTGAAAAGAGCACACATGCAATGACTCTAGTTGTTGTTGGTGAAAAGAACATACATGTAATGACACCGGTGGATCCATGTGTGGTCTCTATAGAGAACACACATTTCAATGACACTGGTGGATCCATAGGTGGTATGTGAAAAGAACACACATGCAAAATAACTCTGGTTGTTGTTAGTGAAAAGAACACACATGCAATGACACTGGTGGATCCATAGGTGGTATGTGAAAAGAACAGACATCCAAAATGACTCTGGTTGTTGTTACTAAAAAGAACACACATGCAATGACTATGGTGGATCCATGGGTGGATTGTGAAAAGAATACACATGCAATGACACTGGTGGATCCATAGGTGGTATGTGAAAAGAACACACATGCAAAATGACTCTGGTTGTTGTTACTAAAAGGAACACACATGCAATGACACTGGTGGATCCATAGGTGGATTATGAAATGAACACACATGCAATGACACCGGTGGATCCATAGGTGGTATATGAGAAGAACACACATTTCAATGACTCTGGTTGTTGTTACTAAAAAGAACACACATGCAATGACACTGGTGGATCCATAGGTGGTATGTGAAGAGATCACACATGCAAAATGACTCTGGTGGATCCATAGGTGGTATGTGAAAAGAACACACATGCAAAATGACTCTGGTTGTTATTACTAAAAAGAACACACATGCAAAATGACACTGGTGGATCCATGGGTGGATTGTGAAAAGAGCACACATGCAATGACACTGGTGATCCATATGTGGTATGTGAAAAGAACACACATGCAATGACTCTGGTTGTTGTTAGTGAAAAGAACACACATGCAATGACACTGATGGATCCATGTGTGGTCTCTGAAGAGAACACACATTTCAATGACTCTTGTTGTTGTTAGTAAAAAGAACACACATTCAATGACACTGGTGGATCCATGTGTGGTCTCTGAAGAGAGCACACATGCAATGACACTGGTTGTTGTTACTAAAAAGAACACACATGCAATGACACTGGTGGATCCGTGTGTGGATTGTGAAGAGAACACACATGCAAAATGACTCTGGTTGTTGTTACTAAAAAGAACACACGTGCAATGACACTGGTGGATCCATAGGTGGTATGTGAAAAGAACACACATGCAAAATGACTCTGGTTGTTGTTACTAAAAAGAGCACTCATGCAGTGACACTGGTGGATCCATGTGTAGATTGTGAAAAGAACACACATGCAAAATGACTGGTTGTTGTTACTAAAAAGAACACACATCCAATGACACCGGTGGATCCATGTGTGGCCTCTGTAGAGAACACATATTTCAATGACACTGGTGGATCCATATGTGGTATGTGAAAAGAACACAAATGCAAAATGACTCTGGTTGTGTTACTAAAAAGAACACACATGCAATGACACTGGTGGATCCATGGGTGGATTGTGAAAAGCGCACACATGCAATGACACTAGTGGATCCATATGTGGTATGTGAAAAGAACACACATGCAATGACTCTGGTTGTTGTTAGTGAAAAGAACACACATGCAATGACACTGGTGGATCCATAGGTGGTATGTGAAGAGATCACACATGCAAAATGACTCTGGTGGATCCATAGGTGGTATGTGAAAAGAACACACATGCAAAATGACTCTGGTTGTTATTACTAAAAAGAACACACATGCAAAATGACACTGGTGGATCCATGGGTGGATTGTGAAAAGAGCACACATGCAATGACACTGGTGAGCCATATGTGGTATGTGAAAAGAACACACATGCAATGACTCTGCTTGTTGTTAGTGAAAAGAACACAAATGCAATGACACTGATGGATCCATGTGTGGTCTCTGAAGAGAACACACATTTCAATGACTCTTGTTATTGTTAGTAAAAAAGAACACACATTCAATGACACTGGTGGATCCATGTGTGGTCTCTGAAGAGAGCACACATGCAATGACACTGGTTGTTGTTACTAAAAAGAACACACATGCAATGACACTGGTGGATCCGTGTGTGGATTGTGAAGAGAACACACATGCAAAATGACTCTGGTTGTTGTTACTAAAAAGAACACACGTGCAATGACACTGGTGGATCCATAGGTGGTATGTGAAAAGAACACACATGCAAAATGACTCTGGTTGTTGTTACTTAAAAGAACACACATGCAATTACACTGGTGGATCCATGTGTGGATTGTGAAAAGAGCACACATGCAATGACTCTAGTTGTTGTTGGTGAAAAGAACATACATGCAATGACACCGGTGGATCCATGTGTGGTCTCTATAGAGAACACACATTTCAATGACACTGGTGGATCCATAGGTGGTATGTGAAAAGAACACACATGCAAAATAACTCTGGTTGTTGTTAGTGAAAAGAACACACATGCAATGACACTGGTGGATCCATAGGTGGTATGTGAAAAGAACAGACATGCAAAATGACTGGTTGTTGTTACTAAAAAGAACACACTTGCAATGACTGGTGGATCCATGGGTGGATTATGAAAAGAACACACATGCAATGACACTGGTGGATCCATAGGTGGTATGTGAAAAGAACACACATGCAAAATGACTGGTTGTTGTTACTAAAAAGAACACACATGCAATGACACTGGTGGATCCATAGGTGGATTATGAAATGAACACACATGCAATGACACCGGTGGATCCATAGGTGGTATGTGAGAAGAACACACATTTCAATGACTCTGGATGTTGTTACTAAAAATAACACACATGCAATGACACTGGTGGATCCATAGGTGGTATGTGAAGAGATCACACATGCAAAATGACTCTGGTGGATCCATAGGTGGTATGTGAAAATAACACACATGCAAAATGACACTGGTCGATCCATGGGTGGATTGTGAAAAGAGCACACATGCAATGACACTGGTGATCCATATGTGGTATGTGAAAAGAACACACATGCAATGACTCTGGTTGTTGTTAGTGAAAAGAACACACATGCAATGACACTGGTGGATCCATGTGTGGTCTCTGAAGAGAACACACATTTTAATGACTCTTGTTGTTGTTAGTAAAAAAGAACACACATTCAATGACACTGGTGGATCCATGTGTGGTCTCTGAAGAGAGCACACATGCAATGACACTGGTTGTTGTTACTAAAAAGAACACACATGCAATGACACTGGTGGATCCGTGTGTGGATTGTGAAGATAACACACATGCAAAATGACTCTGGTTGTTGTTACTAAAAAGAACACACGTGCAATGACACTGGTGGATCCATAGGTGGTATGTGAAAAGAACACACATGCAAAATGACTCTGGTTGTTGTTACTAAAAAGAACACTCATGCAGTGACACTGGTGGATCCATGTGTGGATTGTGAAAAGAACACACATGCAAAATGACTGGTTGTTGTTACTAAAAAGAACACACATGCAATGACACCGGTGGATCCATGTGTGGCCTCTGTAGAGAACACATATTTCAATGACACTGGTGGATCCATATGTGGTATGTGAAAAGAACACAAATGCAAAATGACTCTGGTTGTGTTACTAAAAAGAACACACATGCAATGACACTGGTGGATCCATGGGTGGATTGTGAAAAGCGCACACATGCAATGACACTAGTGGATCCATATGCGGTATGTGAAAAGAACACACATGCAATGACTCCGGTTGTTGTTAGTGAAAAGAACACACATGCAAAATTACTCTGGTTGTTGTTACTTAAAAGAACACACATGCAATGACACTGGTGGATCCATGTGTGGATTGTGAAAAGAGCACACATGCAATGACTCTAGTTGTTGTTAGTGAAAAGAACATAGATGCAATGACACCGGTGGATCCATGTGTGGTCGCTATAGAGAACACACATTTCAATGACACTGGTGGATCCATAGGTGGTATGTGAAAATAACACACATGCAAAATGACTCTGGTTGTTGTTACTAAAAAGAACACACATGCAATGACACTGGTGGATCCATGTGTGGATTGTGAAAAGCGCACACATGCAATGACACTAGTGGATCCATATGTGGTATGTGAAAAGAACACACATGCAATGACTCTGGTTGTTGTTACTGAAAAGAACACACATGCAATGACACTAGTGGATCCATAGGTGGTATGTGAAGAGATCACACATGCAAAATGACTCTGGTGGATCCATAGGTGGTATGTGAAAAGAACACACATGCAAAATGACTCTGGTTGTTGTTACTAAAAAGAACACACATGCAATGACACTGGTGGATCCATGGGTGGATTGTGAAAAGAGCACACATGCAATGACACTAGTGATCCATATGTGGTATGTGAAAAGAACACACATGCAATGACTCTGGTTTTTGTTAGTGAAAAGAACACACATGCAAAATTACTCTGGTTGTTGTTACTTAAAAGAACACACATGCAATGACACTGGTGGATCCATGTGTGGATTGTGAAAAGAGCACACATGCAATGACTCTAGTTGTTGTTAGTGAAAAGAACATAGATGCAATGACACCGGTGGATCCATGTGTGGTCGCTATAGAGAACACACATTTCAATGACACTGGTGGATCCATAGGTGGTATGTGAAAAGAACACACATGCAAAATAACTCTGGTTGTTGTTAGTGAAAAGAACACACATGCAATGACACTGGTGGATGCATAGGTGGTATGTGAAAAGAACACACATGCAAAATGACTCTGGTTGTTGTTACTAAAAAGAACACACATGGAATGACACTGGTGGATCCATGGGTGGATTATGAAAAGAGCACACATGCAATGACACTAGTGATCCATATGTGGTATGTGAAAAGAACACACATGCAATGACTCTGGTTGTTGTTCGTGAAAAGAACACACATGTAATGACACTGGTGGATCCATGTGTGGTCTCTGAACAGAGCACACATTTCAATGACTCTTGTTGTTGTTAGTAAAAAAGAACACGCATTCAATGACACTGGTGGATCCACGTGTGGTATCTGAAGAGAGCACACATGCAATGACACTGGTTGTTGTTACTAAAAAGAACACACATGCAATGACACTGGTGGATCCATGTGTGGATTGTGAAGAAAACACACATCCAAAATGACTCTGGTTGTTGTTACTAAAAAGAACACACGTGCAATGACACTGGTGGATCCATAGGTGGTATGTGAAAAGAACACACATGCAAAATGACTCTAGTTGTTGTTACTAAAAAGAACACACATGCAATGACACTGGTAGATCCATGTGTGGATTGTGAAAAGAACACACATGCAAAATGACTGGTTGTTGTTACTAAAAAGAACACACATGCAATGACACCGGTGGATCCATGTGTGGTCTCTGTAGAGAACACATATTTCAATGACACTGGTGGATCCATATGTGGTATGTGAAAAGAACACACATGCAAAATGACTCTGGTTGTTGTTACTAAAAAGAACACACATGCAATGACACTGGTGGATCCATGTGTGGTTTCTGAAGAGAGCACACATTTCAATGACTCTTGTTGTTGTTAGTAAAAAGAACACACATGCAATGACACTCGTGGATCCATGTGTGGTCTCTGAAGAGAGAACACATGCAATGACACTGGTTGTTGTTACTAAAAAGAACACACATGCAATGACACTGGTGGATCCATTTGTGGATTGTGAAGAGAACACACATGCAATGACACTGGTGGATCCATAGGTGGTATGTGAAAAGAACACACATGTAAAATGACTGGTTGTTGTTACTAAAAATAACACACATGCAATGACACTGGTGGATCCATAGGTGGTATGTGAAAAGAACACACATGTAAAATGACTGGTTGTTGTTACTAAAAAGAACACACATGCAATGACACTGGTGGATCCATAGGTGGATTATGAAATGAACACACATGCAATGACACTGGTAGATCCATAGGTGGTATGTGAGAAGAACACACATTTCAATGACTCTGGTTGTTGTTACTAAAAAGAACACACGTGCAATGACACTGGTGGATCCATAGGTGGTATGTGAAGAGATCACACATGCAAAATTACTCTGGTGGATCCATAGGTGGTATGTGAAAAGAACACACATGCAAAATAACTCTGGTTGTTGTTACTAAAAAGAACACACATGCAATGACACTGTTGGATCCATGTGTGGATTGTGAAAAGAGCACACATGCAATGGCGCTGGTGGATCCATATGTGGTATGTGAAAAGAACACACATGCAATGACTCTGGTTGTTGTTACTGAAAAGAACACACATGCAATGACACTGGTGGATCCATGTGTGGTCTCTAAAGAGAGCACAAATTTCAATGACTCTTGTTGTTGTTAGTAAAAAGAACACACATGCAATGACACTGGTGGATCCATGTGTGGTCTCTGAAGAGAGCCCACATGCAGTGACACTGGTTGTTGTTACTAAAAAGAACACACATGCAATGACACTGGTGGATCCATGTGTGGATTGTGAAGAGAACACACATGCAATGACACTGGTGGATCCATAGGTGGTATATGAAAAGAACACACATGCAAAATGACTGGTTGTTGTTACTAAAAAGAACACACATGCACTGACCCTGGTGGATCCATGTGTGGTCTCTATAGAGAACACGCATTTCAATGACACTGGTGGATCCATATGTGGTATGTGAAAAGAACACACATGCAATGACTCTGGTTGTTGTTAGTGAAAAGAATACACATGCAATGACACTGGTGGATCCATAGGTGGATTTCGAAAAGAACACACATGCAAAATGACTCTGGTTGTTGTTACTAAAAAGAACACACATGCAATGACACTGGTGGATCCATAGGTGGATTGTGAAAAGAACACACATGCAAAATGACTCTGGTTTTTGTTACTAAAAAGAACACACATGCAATGCCACTGGTGGAACCATAGGTGGTATGTGAAAAGAACACACATGCAAAATGACTCTGGTTGTTGTTACTTAAAAGAACACACATGCAATTACACTGGTGGATCCATGTGTGGATTGTGAAAAGAGCACACATGCAATGACTCTAGTTGTTGTTGGTGAAAAGAACACACATGCAATGACACCGGTGGATCCATGTGTGGTATCTATAGAGAACACACATTGCAATGACACTGGTGGATCCATAGGTGGTATGTGAAAAGAACACACATGCAAAATAACTCTGGTTGTTGTTAGTGAAAAGAACACACATGCAATGACACTGGTGGATCCATAGGTGGTATGTGAAAAGAACAGACATGCAAAATGACTCTGGTTGTTGTTACTAAAAAGAACACACATGCAATGACTATGGTGGATCCATGGGTGGATTGTGAAAAGAACACACATGCAATGACACTTTGGTGGATCCATAGGTGGTATGTGAAAAGAACACACATGCAAAATGACTGATTGTTGTTACTAAAAGAACACACATGCAATGACACTGGTGGATCCATAGGTGGATTATGAAATGAACACACATGCAAAATGACTGTGGATCCATCGGTGGTATGTTAAAAAGAACACACATGCAAAATGACTCTGGTTGTTATTACTAAAAAGAACACACATGGAATGACACTAGTGGATCCATGGGTGGATTGTGCAAAGAGCACACATGCAATGACACTGGTGATCCATATGTGGTATGTGAAAAGAACACACATGCAATGACTCTGGTTGTTGTTAGTGAAAAGAACACACATGCAATGACACTAATGGATCCATGTGTGATCTCTGAAGAGAACACACATTTCAATGACTCTTGTTGTTGTTAGTAAAAAAGAACACACATTCAATGACACTGGTGGATCCATGTGTGGTCTCTGAAGAGAGCACACATGCAATGACACTGGTTGTTGTTACTAAAAAGAACACACATGCAATGACACTGGTGGATCCGTGTGTGGATTGTGAAGAGAACACACATGCAAAATGACTCTGGTTGTTGTTACTAAAAAGAACACACGTGCAATGACACTGGTGGATCCATAGGTGGTATGTGAAAAGAACACACATGCAAAATGACTCTGGTTGTTGTTACTAAAAAGAACACTCATGCAGTGACACTGGTGGATCCATGTGTGGATTGTGAAAAGAACACACATGCAAAATGACTGGTTGTTGTTACTAAAAAGAACACACATGCAATGACATCGGTGGATCCATGTGTGCCTCTGTAGAGAACACATATTTCAATGACACTGGTGGATCCATATGTGGCATGTGAAAAGAACACAAATGCAAAATGACTCTGGTTGTGTTATTAAAAAGAACACACATGCAATGACACTGGTGGATCCATGGGTGGATTGTGAAAAGCGCACACATGCAATGACACTAGTGGATCCATATGTGGTATGTGAAAAGAACACACTTGCAATGACTCTGGTTGTTGTTACTGAAAAGAACACACATGCAATGACACTAGTGGATCCATAGGTGGTATGTGAAGAGATCACACATGCAAAATGACTCTGGTGGATCCATAGCTGGTATGTGAAAAGAACACACATGCAAAATGACTCTGGTTGTTGTTACTAAAAAGAACACACATGCAATGACACTGGCGGATCCATGGGTGGATTGTGAAAAGAGCAGACATGCAATGACACTAGTGATCCATATGTGGTACGTGAAAAGAACACACATGCAATGACTCTGGTTGTTGTTAGTGAAAAGAACATAGATGCAATGACACCGGTGGATCCATGTGTGGTCGCTATAGAGAACACACATTTCAATGTCACTGGTGGATCCATAGGTGGTATGTGAAAATAACACACATGCAAAATGACTCTGGTTGTTGTTACTAAAAAGAACACACATGGAATGACACTGGTGGATCCATGGGTGGATTGTGAAAAGAGCACACATGCAATGACACTGGTGAGCCATATGTGGTATGTGAAAAGAACACACATGCAATGACTCTGGTTGTTGTTAGTGAAAAGAACACACATGCAATGACACTGATGGATCCATGTGTGGTCTCTGAAGAGAACACACATTTCAATGACTCTTGTTATTGTTAGTAAAAAAGAACACACATTCAATGACACTGGTGGATCCATGTGTGGTCTCTGAAGAGAGCACACATGCAATGGCACTGGTTGTTGTTACTAAAAAGAACACACATGCAATGACACTGGTGGATCCATGTGTGGATTGTGAAGAGAACACACATGTAAAATGACTCTAGTTGTTGTTACTAAAAAGAACACACATGCAATGACACTGGTGGATCCATAGGTGGTATGTGAAAAGAACACACATGCAAAATGACTCTGGTTGTTGTTACTTAAAAGAACACACATGCAATTACACTGGTGGATCCATGTGTGGATTGTGAAAAGAGCACACATGCAATGACTCTAGTTGTTGTTGGTGAAAAGAACATACATGCAATGACACCGGTGGATCCATGTGTGGTCTCTATAGAGAACACACATTTCAATGACACTGGTGGATCCATAGGTGGTATGTGAAAAGAACACACATGCAAAATGACTGGTTGTTGTTACTAAAAAGAACACACATGCAATGACACTGCTGGATCCATAGGTGGATTATGAAATGAACACACATGCAAAATGACTGGTGGATCCATCGGTGGTATGTTAAAAGAACACACATGCAAAATGACTCTGGTTGTTATTACTAAAAAGAACACACATGGAATGACACTAGTGGATCCATGGGTGGATTGTGAAAAGAGCACACATGCAATGACACTGGTGATCCATATGTGGTATGTGAAAAGAACACACATGCAATGACTCTGGTTGTTGTTAGTGAAAAGAACACACATGCAATGACACTGATGGATCCATGTGTGATCTCTGAAGAGAACACACATTTCAATGACTCTTGTTGTTGTTAGTAAAAAAGAACACACATTAATGACACTGGTGGATCCATGTGTGGTCTCTGAAGAGAGCACACATGCAATGACAGGGGTTGTTACTAAAAAGAACACACATGCAATGACCGGTGGATCCTTTTGTTGATTGTGAAGAGAACACACATGCAAAATGACTCTGGTTGTTGTTACTAAAAAGAACACACGTGCAATGACACTGGTGGATCCATAGGTGGTATGTGAAAAGAACACACATGCAAAATGACTCTGGTTGTTGTTACTAAAAAGAACACTCATGCAGTAACACTGGTGGATCCATGTGTGGATTGTGAAAAGAACACACATGCAAAATGACTGGTTGTTGTTACTAAAAAGAACACACATGCAATGACACCGGTGGATCCATGTGTGCCTCAGTATAGAAAACATATTTCAATGACACTGGTGGATCCATATGTGGTATGTGAAAAGAACACAAATGCAAAATGACTCTGGTTGTGTTATTAAAAAGAACACACATGCAATGACACTGGTGGATCCATGGGTGGATTGTGAAAAGCGCACACATGCAATAACACTAGTGGATCCATATGTGGTATGTGAAAAGAACACACTTGCAATGACTCTGGTTGTTGTTACTGAAAAGAACACACATGCAATGACACTAGTGGATCCATAGGTGGTATGTGAAGAGATCACACATGCAAAATGACTCTGGTGGATCCATAGGTGGTATGTGAAAAGAACACACATGCAAAATGACTCTGGTTGTTGTTACTAAAAAGAACACACATGCAATGACACTGGCGGATCCATGGGTGGATTGTGAAAAGAGCAGACATGCAATGACACTAGTGATCCATATGTGGTACGTGAAAAGAACACACATGCAATGACTCTGGTTGTTGTTAGTGAAAAGAACACACATGCAATGACACCGGTGGATCCATGTGTGGTCTCTATAGAGAACACACATTTCAATGACACTGGTGGATCCATAGGTGGTATGTGAAAAGAACACACATGCAAAATAACTCTGGTTGTTGTTAGTGAAAAGAACACACATGCAATGACACTGGTGGATCCATAGGTGGTATGTGAAAAGAACAGACATCCAAAATGACTCTGGTTGTTGTTACTAAAAAGAACACACATGCAATGACTCTGGTGGATCCATGGGTGGATTGTGAAAAGAACACACATGCAACGACACTGGTGGATCCATAGGTGGTATGTGAAAAGAACACACATGCAAAATGACTACGTTGTTGTTACTAAAAGAACACACATGCAATGACACTGGATCCATAGGTGGATTATGAAATGAACACACATGCAATGACACCGGTGGATCCATAGGTGGTATATGAGAAGAACACACATTTCAATGACTCTGGTTGTTGTTACTAAAAAGAACACACATGCAATGACACTGGTGGATCCATAGGTGGTATGTGAAGAGATCACACATGCAAAATGACTCTGGTGGATCCATAGGTGGTATGTGAAAAGAACACACATGCAAAATGACTCTGGTTGTTATTACTAAAAAGAACACACATGGAATGACACTGGTGGATCCATGGGTGGATTGTGAAAAGAGCACACATGCAATGACACTGGTGAGCCATATGTGGTATGTGAAAAGAACACACATGCAATGACTCTGGTTGTTGTTAGTGAAAAGAACACACATGCAATGACACTGATGGATCCATGTGTGGTCTCTGAAGAGAACACACATTTCAATGACTCTTGTTATTGTTTGTAAAAAAGAACACACATTCAATGACACTGGTGGATCCATGTGTGGTCTCTGAAGAGAGCACACATGCAATGACACTGGTTGTTGTTACTAAAAAGAACACACATGCAATGACACTGGTGGATCCGTGTGTGGATTGTGAAGAGAACACACATGGAAAATGACTCTGGTTGTTGTTACTAAAAAGAACACACGTGCAATGACACTGGTGGATCCATAGGTGGTATGTGAAAAGAACACACATGCAAAATGACTCTGGTTGTTGTTACTTAAAAGAACACACATGCAATTACACTGGTGGATCCATGTGTGGATTGTGAAAAGAGCACACATGCAATGACTCTAGTTGTTGTTGGTGAAAAGAACATACATGCAATGACACCGGTGGATCCATGTGTGGTCTCTATAGAGAACACACATTTCAATGACACTGGTGGATCCATAGGTGGTATGTGAAAAGAACACACATGCAAAATGACTCTGGTTGTTGTTACTTAAAAGAACACACATGCAATGACACTGGTGGATCCATAGGTGGATTATGAATTGAACACACATGCAAAATGACTCTGGTGGATCCATCGGTGGTATGTTAAAAGAACACACATGCAAAATGACTCTGGTTGTTATTACTAAAAAGAACACACATGGAATGACACTAGTGGATCCATGGGTGGATTGTGAAAAGAGCACACATGCAATGACACTGGTGATCCATATGTGGTATGTGAAAAGAAAACACAAGCAATGACTCTGGTTGTTAGTGAAAAGAACACACATGCAATGACACGATGGATCCATGTGTGATCTCCAAGAAGAACACACATTTCTATGACTCTTGTTTTCGTTAGTAAAAAGAACACACATTAATTGACACTGGTGGATCCTTGTGTGGTCTCTGAAGAGAGCACACATGCAATGACAGGGGTTGTTGTTACTAAAAAGAACACACATGCAATGACACTGGTGGATCCGTGTGTGGATTGTGAAGAGAACACACATGCAAAATGACTCTGGTTGTTGTTACTAAAAAGAACACACGTGCAATGACACTGGTGGATCCATAGGTGGTATGTGAAAAGAACACACATGCAAAATGACTCTGGTTGTTGTTACTAAAAAGAACACTCATGCAGTAACACTGGTGGATCCATGTGTGGATTGTGAAAAGAACACACATGCAAAATGACTGGTTGTTGTTAGTAAAAAGAACACACATGCAATGACACGGTGGATCCATGTGTGCCTCTGTAGAGAACACATATTTCAATGACACTGGTGGATCCATATGTGGTATGTGAAAAGAACACAAATGCAAAATGACTCTGGTTGTGTTATTAAAAAGAACACACATGCAATGACACTGGTGGATCCATGGGTGGATTGTGAAAAGTGCACACATGCAATGACACTAGTGGATGCATATGTGGTATGTGAAAAGAACACACTTGCAATGACTCTGGTTGTTGTTACTGAAAAGAACACACATGCAATGACACTAGTGGATCCATAGGTGGTATGTGAAGAGATCACACATGCAAAATTACTGTGGATCCTTAGGTGGTATGTGAAAAGAACACACATGCAAAATGACTCTGGTTGTTGTTACTAAAAAGAACACACATGCAATGACACTGGCGGATCCATGGGTGGATTGTGAAAAGAGCAGACATGCAATGACACTAGTGATCCATATGTGGTACGTGAAAAGAACACACATGCAATGACTCTGGTTGTTGTTAGTGAAAAGAACACACATGCAATGACACTGGTGGATCCATGTGTGGTCTCTATAGAGAACACACATTTCAATGACACTGGTGGATCCATAGGTGGTATGTGAAAAGAACACACATGCAAAATAACTCTGGTTGTTGTTAGTGAAAAGAACACACATGCAATGACACTGGTGGATCCATAGGTGGTATGTGAAAAGAACAGACATCCAAAATGACTCTGGTTGTTGTTACTAAAAAGAACACACATGCAATGACTCTGGTGGATCCATGGGTGGATTGTGAAAAGAACACACATGCAACGACTCTGGTGGATCCATAGGTGGTATGTGAAAAGAACACACATGCAAAATGACTCTGGTTGTTGTTACTAAAAAGAACACACATGCAATGACACTGCTGGATCCATAGGTGGATTATGAAATGAACACACATGCAATGACACCGGTGGATCCATAGGTGGTATATGAGAAGAACACACATTTCAATGACTCTGGTTGTTGTTACTAAAAAGAACACACATGCAATGACACTGGTGGATCCATAGGTGGTATGTGAAGAGATCACACATGCAAAATGACTGTGGATCCATAGGTGGTATGTGAAAAGAACACACATGCAAAATGACTCGTTGTTTTTACTAAACAGAACACACATGGAATGACACTGGTGGATCCATGGGTGGATTGTGAAAAGAGCACACATGCAATGACACTGGTGAGCCATATGTGGTATGTGAAAAGAACACACATGCAATGACTCTGGTTGTTGTTAGTGAAAAGAACACACATGCAATGACACTGATGGATCCATGTGTGGTCTCTGAAGAGAACACACATTTCAATGACTCTTGTTATTGTTAGTAAAAAAGAACACACATTCAATGACCTTTGGTGGATCCATGTGTGGTCTCTGAATAGAGCACACATGCAATGACACTGGTTGTTGTTACTAAAAAGAACACACATGCAATGACACTGGTGGATCCGTGTGTGGATTGTGAAGAGAACACATGGAAAATGACTTCTGGTTGTTGTTACTAAAAAGAAAACACGTGCAATGACACTGGTGGATCCATAGGTGGTATGTGAAGAGAGCACACATGCAATGACACTGGTTGTTGTTACTAAAAAGAACACACATGCAATGACACTGGTGGATCCATGTGTGGATAGTAAAAAGAACACACATGCAATGAATCTGGTTGTTGTTAGTGAAAAGAACACTCATGGAATGATACTGGTGGATCCATATGTGGTCTCTATAGAGAACACACATTTCAATGACACTGTGGATCCATAGGTGGTATGTGAAAAGAACACACATGCAAAATAACTCTGGTTGTTGTTAGTGAAAAGAACACACATGCAATGACACTGGTGGATCCATAGGTGGTATGTGAAAAGAACAGACATGCAAAATGACTCTGGTTGTTGTTACTAAAAAGAACACACATGCATGACTTCTGGTGGATCCATGGGTGGATTGTGAAAAGAACACACATGCAATGACACTGTGGATCCATAGGTGGTATGTGAAAAGAACACACATGCAAAATGACTCTGGTTGTTGTTACTAAAAAGAACACACATGCAATGACACTGGTGGATCCATAGGTGGATTATGAAATGAACACACATGCAATGACACCGGTGGATCCATAGGTGGTATGTGAGAAGAACACACATTTCAATGACTTTGGTTGTTGTTACTAAAAAGAACACACATGCAATGACAACTGGTGGATCCATAGGTGGTATGTGAAGATCACACATGCAAAATGACTCTGGTGGATCCATAGGTGGTATGTGAAAAGAACACACCTGCAAAATGACACTGGTGGATCCATGGGTGGATTGTGAAAAGAGCACACATGCAATGACACTGGTGATCCATATGTGGTATGTGAAAAGAACACACATGCAATGACTCTGGTTGTTGTTAGTGAAAAGAACACACATGCAATGACACTGATGGATCCATGTGTGGTCTCTGAAGAGAACACATTTCAATGACTCTTGTTGTTGTTAGTAAAAGAACACACATTCAATGACATGGTGGATCCATGTGGTCTCTGAAGAGAGCACACATGCAATGACACCGTTGTTGTTACTAAAAAGAACACACATGCAATGACACTGGTGGATCCGTGTGGATTGTGAAGATAACACACTGCAAAATGACTTTGTTGTTACTAAAAAGAACACACGTGCAATGACACTGTGGATCCATAGGTGGTATGTGAAAAGAACACACATGCAAAATGACTTGGTTATTGTTACTAAAAGAACACTCATGCGGTGACATCTGGTGGATCCATGTGTGGATTGTGAAAAGAACACACATGCAAAATGACTGGTTGTTGTTACTAAAAGAACACACATGCAATGACACGGTGGATCCATGTGGCTCTGTGAGAACACATATTTCAATGACCTGGTGGATCCATATGTGGTATGTGAAAAGAACACAAATGCAAAATGACTCTGGTTGTGTTACTAAAAGAACACACATGCAATGACACTGTGGATCCATGGGTGGATTGTGAAAAGCGCACACATGCAATGACACTAGTGGATCCATATGTGGTATGTGAAAAGAACACACATGCAATGACTCCGGTTGTTGTTAGTGAAAAGAACACACATGCAAAATTACTCTGGTTGTTGTTGTAAAAGAACACACATGCAATGACACGGTGGATCCATGTGTGGATTGTGAAAAGAGCACACATGCAATGACTCTAGTTGTTGTTAGTGAAAAGAACATAGATGCAATGACAGGGTGGATCCATGTGGTCGCTATAGAGAACACACATTTCAATGTCACTGTGGATCCATAGGTGGTATGTGAAAATAACACACATGCAAAATGACTCTTGTTGTTACTAAAAGAACACACATGCAATGACACTGTGGATCCATGGGTGGATTGTGAAAAGCACACATGCAATGACACTAGTGGATCCATATGTGGTATGTGAAAAGAACACACATGCAATGACTAAGTTGTTGTTACTGAAAAAGAACACACATGCAATGACACTAGTGGATCCATAGGTGGTATGTGAAAGAACAGACATGCAAAATGACTCTGGTTGTTGTTACTAAAAAGAACACACATGCAATGACTGGTGGATCCATGGGTGGATTGTGAAAAACACACATGCAATGACACTGGTGGATCCATAGGTGGTATGTGAAAAGAACACACATGCAAAATGACTTGGTTGTT
Source organism: Avena insularis (assembly GCA_023614405.1). Classification (NCBI taxonomy): domain Eukaryota; kingdom Viridiplantae; phylum Streptophyta; class Magnoliopsida; order Poales; family Poaceae; genus Avena; species Avena insularis. The sequence continues at coordinate 375,032,637 of CM042689.1, forward strand.
GTTACTAAAAGAACACACATGTAATGACACTGGTGGATCCATAGGTGGATTATGAAATGAACACATGCAATGACACGGTGGATCCATAGGTGGTATGTGAGAAGAACACACATTTCAATGACTCTAGTTGTTGTTACTAAAAAGAACACACATGCAATGACACTGGTGGATCCATAGGTGGTATGTGAAGAGATCACACATGCAAAATGACTCTGGTGGATCCATAGGTGGTATGTGAAAAGAACACACCTGCAAAATGACACTGGTGGATCCATGGGTGGATTGTGAAAAGAGCACACATGCAATGACACTTGTGATCCATATGTGGTATCTGAAAAGAACACACATGAAATGACTCTGGTCGTTGTTAGTGAAAAGAACACACATGCAATGACACTGGTGGATCCATGTGTGGTCTCTCAAGAGAACACACATTCAATGAATCTGGTTGTTGTTAGTAAAAAGAACACACATTCAATGACAAAGGTGGATCCATGTGTGGTGTCTGAAGGGAACACACATGCAATGACACAGTTGTTACTAAAAGAACACACATGCAATGACCTGGTGGATCCGTGTGTGGATTGTGAAGATAACACACTTGCAAAATGACTGGTTATTGTTACTAAAAGAACACACGTGCAATGACATCGGTGGATCCATAGGTGGTATGTGAAAGAACACACATGCAAAATGACTCTTTGTTGTTACTAAAAAGAACACTCATGCAGGTGACAACTGTGGATCCATGTGGATTGTGAAAAGAACACACATGCAAAATGACTGGTTGTTGTTACTAAAGAACACACATGCAATGACACTGTGGATCCATGTGTGGCCTCTGAGAGAACACATATTTCAATGACACTGGTGGATCCATATGTGGTATGTGAAAAGAACACAAATGCAAATGACTCTGGTTCTGTTACTAAAAAGAACACACATGCAATGACACTGGTGGATCCATGGGTGGATTGTGAAAAGCGCACACATGCAATGACACTAGTGGATCCAGATGTGGTATGTGAAAAGAACACACATGCAATGACTCCGGTTGTTAGTGAAAGAACACATGCAAAATTACTCTGGTTATTTATTGCCAAAGAACACACACATCTGTTGATGAACACATGTGGATCCATGTGTGGATTGTGAAAAAACACATGCAATGACTCTAGTTGTTGTTAGTGAAAAGAACATAGATGCAATGACACGGTGGATCCATGTGTGGATAGCTAAGAGAACACACATTTCAATGACACTGTGGATCCATAGGTGGTATGTGAAAATAACACATGCAAAATGACTACGGTTGTTGTTACTAAAAAGAACACACATGCAATGACACTGGTGGATCCATGGGTGGATTGTGAAAAGCGCACACATGCAATGACACTAGTGGATCCATATGTGGTATGTTAAAAGAACACACATGCAATGACTCTGGTTGTTGTTACTGAAAAGAACACACATGCAATGACACTAGTGGATCCATATGTGGTATGTGAAGAGATCACACATGCAAAATGACTCTGTGGATCCATAGGTGGTATGTGAAAAGAACACATGCAAAATGACTCTGGTTGTTGTTACTAAAAAGAACACACATGCAATGACACTGGTGGATCCATGGGTGGATTTAATGAAAAGAGCACACATGCAATGACACTAGTGATCCATATGTGGTATGTGAAAAGAACATGATGCAATGACTCTGGTTGTTGTTAGTGAAAAGAACACACATGCAACAAAATTACCATCTGATGACTCTAGTTGTTGTTTAAAAAGAACACACATGCAATGACACTGTGGATCCATGTGTGGTGAAAAGAGCACACATTTCAATGACACTGGTGGATCCATAGGTGGTATGTGAAAAGAACACATATGCAAAATAACTGGTTGTTATTAGTGAAAGAACACACATGCAATGACACTTTGGTGGATGCATAGGTGGTATGTGAAAAGAACACACATGCAAAATGACTCAGTTGTTGTTACTAAAAGAACACACATGGAATGACACTGTGGATCCATGGGTGGATTATGAAAAGAACACACATGCAATGACACTAGTGATCCATATGTGGTATGTGAAAAGAACACACATGCAATGACTTGGTTGTTGTTCGTGAAAAGAACACATGTATAATGACACTGTGGATCCATGTGGTCTGTAGAACACACATTCAATGACTCTTGTTGTTGTTAGTAAAAAGAACACGCATTCAATGACACTGTGGATCCACGTGTGGCATTCAAGAAGAGCACACATGCAATGACACTGGTTGTTGTTACTAAAAGAACACACATGCAATGACACTGGTGGATCCATGTGTGGATTGTGAAGAGAACACACATGCAAAATGACTGGTTGTTGTTACTAAAAAGAACACACATGCAATGACACTGGTGGATCCATAGGTGGTATGTGAAAAGAACACACATCCAAAATGACTCTGGTTGTTGTTACTAAAAAGAACACACATGCAATGACACTGGTGGATCCATGTGTGGATTGTGAGAAGAACACACATACAAAATGACTGGTTGTTGTTACTAAAAAGAACACATATGCAATGACACCGGTGGATCCATGTGTGGTCTCTTTAGAGAACACACATTTCAATGACACTAGTGGATCTATATGTGGTATGTGAAAAGAACACACAAAAATGACTCTGGTTGTTGTTACTAAAAGAACACACATGCAATGACACTTGGTGGATCCATGGGTGGATTGTGAAAGCACACATGCAATGACACTGGTGGATCCATATGTGGTATGTGAAAAGAACACACATGCAATGACTTTGGTTGTTACTAAAAAGAACACACATGGAATGCCACTGGTGGATCCATGGGTGGATTATGAAAGAGCACACATGCAATGACACTTTGGATCCATATGTGGTATGTGAAAAGAACACACATGCAATGACTCACGGTTGTTGTTCGTGAAAAGAACACACATGTAATGACATCAGTGGATCCATGTGTGGTCTCCAAGAGAGCACACATTTCAATGACTCTTGTTGTTGTTAGTAAAAAGGAACACGATTCAATGACATCAGGTGGATCCACGTGTGGTCTCAAGAGAGCACACATGCAATGACACTGGGTTGTTGTTACTAAAAAGAACACACATGCAATGACATCTGTGGTGGATCCATGTGTGGATTGTGAAGAGAACACACATGCAAAATGACTCAGGTTGTTGTTACTAAAACGAACACACGCAATGACACTGTGGATCCATAGGTGGTATGTTAAAAGAACACACATGCAAAATGACTCTCGTTGTTGTTACTAAAAAGAACACACATGCAATGACACTGTGGATCCATGTGTTGATTGTGAAAAGAACACACATGCAAATGACTGGTTGTTGTTACTAAAAAGAACACACATGCAATGACACTGGTGGATCCATGTGTGGTCTCTGTAGAGAGCAAGCATTTCAATGACACTGGTGGATCCATATGTGGTATGTGAACAGAACACACATGCAAAATGACTCTGGTTGTTGTTAATAAAAAGAACACACATGCAAAATGACACTGGTGGGATCCATGGGTGGATTGTGAAAAGAGCACACATGAAATGACTCTGTTGTTGTTATCAAAAAGAACACACATGCAATGACATTCAGGATCCATGTGGTCTCTGAAGAGAGCACACATTTCAATGACTTGTTGTTGTTAGTAAAAAGAACACACATGCAATGACATCAGTGGATCCAAGTGTGGTCTCTCAAGAGAGCACATGCAATGACACTGTTGTTGTTACTAAAAGAACACACATGCAATGACACTGGTGGATCCATGTGTGGATTGTGAAGAGAACACACATGCAAAATGACTGTGTTGTTGCTAAAAGAACACACATGCAATGACACTGGTGGATCCATAGGTGGTATGTGAAAAGAACACACATGCAAAATGACTGGTTGTTACTAAAAAGAACACACATGCAATGCCACTGGTGGAACCATAGGTGGTATGTGAAAAGAACACACATGCAAAATGACTCTGGTTGTTGTTACTAAAAAGAACACACATGCAATGCCACTGGTCGAACCATAGGTGGTATGTGAAAAGAACACACATGCAAAATGACTCTGGTTGTTGTTACTTAAAAGAACACACATGCAATGACACTGGTGGATCCACGTGTGGATTGTGAAAAGAGCACACATGCAATGACTCTAGTTGTTGTTAGTGAAAAGAACATACATGCAATGACACCGGTGGATCCATGTGTCGTCTCTGTAGAGAACACACATTTCAATGACACTGGTTGATCCATATGTGGTATGTGAAAAGAACACACATGTAAAATGATTCTGGTTGTGTTACTAAAAAGAACACACATGCAATGACACTGGTGGATCCATGGGTGGATTGTGAAAAGCGCACACATGCAATGACACTAGTGGATCCATATGTGGTATGTGAAAACAACACACATGCAATGACTCTGGTTGTTGTTACTGAAAAGAACACACATGCAATGACACTAGTGGATCCATAGGTGGTATGTGAAGAGATCACACATGCAAAATGACTCTGGTGGATCCATAGGTGGTATGTGAAAAGAAGACACATGCAAAATGACTCTGGTTGTTGTTACTAAAAAGAACACACATGCAATGACACTGGTGGATCCATGGGTGGATTGTGAAAAGAGCACACATGCAATGACACTAGTGATCCATATGTGGTATGTGAAAAGAACACACATGCAATGACTGGTTGTTGTTAGTGAAAAAGAACACACATGCAATGACATGTGGATCCTTGTGTGGTCTCCAAGAGAGCACACATTTCAATGACTCTTGTTGTTGTTAGTAAAAAAGAACACATGCAATGACATCAGGATCCATGTGTGATCTCTGAAGAGCACACGGTAATGACACTGTTGTTGTTACTAAAAAGAACACACATGCAATGACACTGTGGATCCATGTGTGGATTGTGAAGAGAACACACATGCAAAATGACTCGTTGTTGTTACTAAAAAGATTACACATGCAATGACACTGTGGATCCATAGGTGGTATGTGAAAAGAACACACATGCAAAATGACTCAAGTTGTTACTAAAAAAGAACACACATGGAATGACACTGGTGGATCCATGGGTGGATTATGAAAAGAGCACACATGCAATGACACTAGTGATCCATATGTGGTATGTGAAAAGAACACACATGCAATGACATCAGGATCCTTGTGTGGTCTCTCAAGAAGAGCACACATTTCAATGACTCTTGTTGTTAGTAAAAGAACACACATGCAATGACATCAGTGGATCCATGTGTGATCTCTTGAAAGAGAGCACACGCAATGACACTGGTTGTTGTTACTAAAAAGAACACACATGCAATGACATCGGTGGATCCATGTGTGGATTGTGAAGAGAACACACATGCAAATGACTCAAGTTGTTGTTACTAAAAAGATTACACATGCAATGACACTGGTGGATCCATAGGTGGTATGTGAAAAGAACACACATGCAAAATGACTGGTTGTTGTTACTAAAAGAACACACATGGAATGACACTGTGGATCCATGGTGGATTATGAAAAGAGCACATGCAAATGACACTAGTGATCCATATGTGGTATGTGAAAAGAACACACATGCAATGACACCAGTGGATCCTTGTGTGGTCTCGAAGAGCACACATTTCAATGACTCTTGTTGTTGTTAGTAAAAGAACACACATGCAATGACATCGGTGGATCCATGTGTGATCTCTCAAGAGAGCACACATGCAATGACATCAGTTGTTGTTACTAAAAAGAACACACATGCAATGACACTGTGGATCCATGTGTGGATTATGAAGAGAACACACATGCAAAATGACTCGTTGTTGTTACTAAAAGATTACACATGCAATGACACTGTGGATCCATAGGTGGTATGTGAAAAGAACACACATGCAAAATGACTGGTTGTTGTTACTAAAAGAACACACATGGAATGACACTGGTGGATCCATGGGTGGATTATGAAAAGAGCACACATGCAATGACACTAGTGATCCATATGTGGTATGTGAAAAGAACACACATGCAATGACTCTGGTTGTTGTTCGTGAAAAGAACACACATGTAATGACATCGTGGATCCATGTGGTCTCAAGAGAGCACACACATTTCAATGACTCTTGTTGTTGTTAGTAAAAGAACACGATTCAATGACACTGGTGGATCCACGTGTGGTATCTCAAGAGAGCACATGCAATGACACTGGTTGTTGTTACTAAAAGAACACACATGCAATGACACTGGTGGATCCATGTGTGGATTGTGAAGAGAACACACATGCAAAATGACTCTGGTTGTTGTTACTAAAAAGATTACACATGCAATGACACTGGTGGATCCATAGGTGGTATGTGAAAAGAACACACATGCAAAATGACTCTAGTTGTTGTTACTAAAAAGAACACACATGCAATGACACTTGTAGATCAATTTGTGGATTGTGAAAAGAACACACATGCAAAATGACTGGTTGTTGTTACTAAAAGAACACACACATGCAATGACACCGGTGGATCCATGTGTGGTCTCAGAGAGAACACATATTTCAATGACACTGGTGGATCCATATGTGGTATGTGAAAAGAACACACATGCAAAATGACTGTTGTTGTTACTAAAAGAACACACATGCAAAAGACACTGGATCCATGGGTGGATTGTGAAAAGCAACATGCAATGACACTGGTGGATCCATATGTGGTATGTGAAAAGAACACACATGCAATGACTTTGGTTGTTGTTATTAAAAGAACACACATGGAATGCCACTGGTGGATCCATGTGTGGATTATGAAAAGATCACACATGCAATGACACTCGTGATCAATATGTTGAATGTGAAAAGAACACACATGCAATGACTCGTTGTTGTTCGAAAAGAACACACATGTAATGACATCAGGATCCATGTGTGGTCTCTGAAGAGAGCACACATTTCAATGACTCTTGTTGTTGTTAGTAAAAAGGAACACGCATTCAATGACACTGGTGGATCCACGTGTGGTCTCTGAAGAGAGCACACATGCAATGACACTGGTTGTTGTTACTAAAAAGAACACACATGCAATGACACTGGTGGATCCATGTGTGGATTGTGAAGAGAACACACATGCAAAATGACTCCGGTTGTTGTTACTAAAACGAACACACGTGCAATTACACTGGTGGATCCATAGGTGGTATGTGAAAAGAACACACATGAAAAATGACTCACAGTTGTTGTTACTAAAAGAACACACATGCAATGACACTGGTGGATCCATGTGTGGATTGTGAAAAGAACACACATGCAAAATGACTGGTTGTTGTTACTAAAAAGAACACATATGCAATGACACCGGTGGATCCATGTGTGGTCTCTGTAGAGAACACATATTTCAATGACACTGGTGGATCCATATGTGGTATGTGAAAAGAACACACATGCAAAATGACTCTGGTTGTTACTAAAAAGAACACACATGCAATGACACTGGTGGATCCATGGGTGGATTGTGAAGAGAGCACACACATGCAATGACTCGGTTGTTGTTCTTGAAAAGAACACACATGCAATGACACTAGTGGATCCATGTGTGGTCTCTGAAGAGAGCACACATTTCAATGACTCTTGTTGTTGTTAGTAAAAAGAACACACATGCAATGACACTGGTGGATCCAAGTGTGGTCTCTGAAGAGAGCACACATGCAATGACACTGGTTGTTGTTACTAAAAAGAACACACATGCAATGACACTGGTGGATCCATGTGTGGATTGTGAAGAGAACACACATGCAAAATGACTGTGGTTGTTGTTGCTAAAAAGAACACACATGCAATGACACTGGTGGATCCATAGGTGGTATGTGAAAAGAACACACATGCAAAATGACTCTGGTTGTTGTTACTAAAAAGAACACACATGCAATGCCACTGGTGGAACCATAGGTGGTATGTGAAAAGAACACACATGCAAAATGACTTGGTTGTTGTTACTAAAAAGAACACACATGCAATGCCACTGGTCGAACCATAGGTGGTATGTGAAAAGAACACACATGCAAAATGACTCTGGTTGTTGTTACTTAAAAGAACACACATGCAATGACACTGGTGGATCCACGTGTGGATTGTGAAAAGAGCACACATGCAATGACTCTAGTTGTTGTTAGTGAAAAGAACATACATGCAATGACACCGGTGGATCCATGTGTCGTCTCTGTAGAGAACACACATTTCAATGACACTGGTTGATCCATATGTGGTATGTGAAAAGAACACACATGTAAAATGATTCTGGTTGTGTTACTAAAAAGAACACACATGCAATGACACTGGTGGATCCATGGGTGGATTGTGAAAAGCGCACACATGCAATGACACTAGTGGATCCATATGTGGTATGTGAAAACAACACACATGCAATGACTCGTTGTTGTTACTGAAAGAACACATGCAATGACACTAGTGGATCCATAGGTGGTATGAAGAGATCACACATGCAAAAATGACTCTGGATCCATAGGTTGTATGTGAAAAGAAGACACATGCAAAATGACTCTGGTTGTTGTTACTAAAAAGAACACACATGCAATGACACTGGTGGATCCATGGGTGGATTGTGAAAAGAGCACACATGCAATGACACTAGTGATCCATATGTGGTATGTGAAAAGAACACACATGCAATGACTCTGGTTGTTGTTAGTGAAAAGAAGACACATGCAATGACACTGGTGGATCTTGTGTGGTCTCAAGAGAGCACACATTTCAATGACTCTTGTTGTTGTTAGTAAAAAGAACACACATGTAATGACATCGGTGGATCCATGTGTGATCTTCAAGAGAGCACACGTGCAATGACACTGGTTGTTGTTACTAAAAGAACACACATGCAATGACACTGTGGATCCATGTGTGGATTGTGAAGAGAACACACATGCAAATGACTGTTGTTGTTACTAAAAAGATTACACATGCAATGACACTGTGGATCCATAGGTGGTATGTGAAAAGAACGCACATGCAAAAATGACTCAGGTTGTTGTTACTAAAAAGAAGACACATGCACGACACTGGTGGATCCATGTGTGGATTGTGAAAAGAGCGCACATCCAATGACACCGGTGGATCCATATGTGGTATGTGAAAAGAACACACATGCAATGACTCAAGTTGTTGTTCACGAAAAGAACACACATGCAATGACATGGTGGATCCATGTGGTCTCTACAGAGAGCACACATTTCAATGACTCTTGTTGTTAGTAAAAGAACACACATGTAATGACATCAGGTGGATCCATGTGTGGTCTTCAAGAGCACACATGCAATGACACTAGTTGTTGTTACTAAAAGAACACACACAGTAATGACACTGGTGGATCCATGTGTGGATTGTGAAGAGAACATACATGCAATGACACTGGTGGATCCATAGGTGGTATGTGAAAAGAACACACATGCAAAATGACTGTTGTTGTTAGTAAAAAGAACACACGTAATGACACTGGTGGATCCATGTGTGCTCTCAGAGAACATGCATTACAATGACACCGGTGGATCCATATAAGGTATGTGAAAAGAACACACATGCAAAATGACTGTTGTTGTTACCAAAAAGTGTTGGAGATATGCCCTAGAGGCAATAATAAATGTAGTTATTATTATATCTTTGTGTTTATGATAGATGTTTTACATTCATGCTATAACAGTATTAACCGGAAACATTAATACTTGTGTGATTTGTAAACTTAATTTGAAGTCCCTAGTAAAGACTCTGTTTAATACTAGCTTGTTGGTTAATATATGATTGTGGTTTAACTATCATGAACATTGAGATGTTATTAACAAAAAGATCATATCGTTATGAGAATGAAAATGTGGAAATACTCATATAGATAAGCGTAGCATAAAGATCAAGTCATTTTAATAGTTCAATTGCTATATGCTTCGATACATAGTTATCTAATTCCTTCACCATGAGATCATGCATATCACCTTTACCGATGGATGCTTTGATGACATCAAACACCACACCGTAACTAGGTGGCTATAAAGGTGGCATTGAGTGTTCGTAAAGTATTGGTTGAAACACATGGATCAAGAGTGGGATTTGTCCATCCATATGACCTGATAGATATACTCTATGCCCTCTCGGTGAAATGTCATCCAATTAGCTTGCAAGCATGACTGGGCTCTGCGATCACATATCACGAACGAAAAGAGTACTTATCAAGAACGAGGTTGAACTAGGTATGCTTGGAGATACCGACGATCATAACCTCAATAAGTAAACTATCGTGAGACAAAGGGAAATTGATATCGTATGTAAGTGGTTCATTCGATCGCAGTAATCGAGAAATATGTGGAGTCATATGAATTTGTGATTCCTCTATGGGTTATTGTTCTGAGAAGTGTCTCGATCATGTCGCATAATTCACGAACCGTAGGGAGACACATAAGGATTCACGTTGTTTGGAGTAGTTATGGAATGATGAGAAAGAGTCCGAATGTTGTTCGAGTCTCAATGGGATTCGGATATCACGAGGAGATCCGGAATGGTCCGAGAATAAGATTCATATAGAAAGTCCCTGGAGTTGGGGTATGGTTCTTGTTTTCATCGAATGTTCTAGAATGTTCGGAATGTCCCAAGACCGGAAGGGAAGGTACATGAATGTCATTGTAAGTTGGAATGATTGCATCATGTACCAGGTGTCTTTTGTCCAAAATAAAGGGTTTATTTAAATCCTAAATTGAAAAGTCAAACGCTAGTTTGTAAGTCAACCGGCATGTTTTGAAAGAGGAGGAGCTGAAACCGAGTCAGAGGGATTCCTCCTCCAACCGGCCCACCTCCAAGCCGAGTTGGGGAGGATTCTCCCACGCACCTCCCACCTATAAAGGGAGGCAGGCTGCCCTCCTAACACACAAGTACCTCTCTCCAAACCCTAGATTGGCGCCACCACCTCCTGCCGCCGGCCACCTGTAGGCCTCCTCTAGTCAGCCGACTTGGGGTTCCCAAACCCCAGCCACGTTTCAGCACCTCCCTGGTGTGTCTAAACCCAGATCACGAGGAGCCCTCTCATACCCACCATACTGTCCGCTTAAGGCAAGCTCATGAGATCTCCCTACGCCGTTACCAGGCCGAATCGCAGGAGAGTGCTACAACCTCCGCTGCCTACCTGAACAAGGGAGAGGAAGGTCTTCGCCGAAAACCGTAACGGTGACCGATCAAGGGAGCGCTGCCTAACGCACACGGAAGGATCGCCTACGCGATCTTGAGATCGAAAGAAGACGACTACATCACCACGAGAATCCGCCTTAAACACTTTGGAATTGAGGGTGAGTTATTCCATCGACTCTGCTACAATCTAGTAGATAGATCTTGGCTTGTTTGTTTGGATGCTAGAAATTTTTGTTTTCCATGCCACAAACCCTACAAAAGAACACACATGCAATGACATCGGTGGATCCATGTGTAGTCTCTATAGATAACACACATCAATGACACTGGTGGATCCATATGTGGTATGTGAAAAGAACACACACGTTAATGACTCGGGTTCTTGTTAGTGAAAAGAACACACATGCAATGACACTGGTGGATCCATGGGTGGAATGTGAATAGAACACACATGCAAATTGACTCTGTTGTTGTTACTAAAAGAACACACATGCAATGACACTGTGGATCCATAGGTGGATTATGTAATGAACACTCATGCAATGACACTGGTGGATCCATGTGTGGTTTGTGAAAAGAACACACATGCAAAATGATTCTGGTTGTTGTTACTAAAAAGAACACACATGCAATGCCACTGGTAGAACCATAGGTGGTATGTGAAAAGAACACACATGCAAAATGACTCTGGTTGTTGTTACTTAAAAGAACACACATGCAATGACACTGGTGGATCCATGTGTGGATTGTGAAAAGAGCACACATGCAATGACTCTAGTTGTTGTTAGTGAAAAGAACATAGATGCAATGACAGTGGATCCATGTGTGGTATAGAGAACACACATTTCAATGACACTGTGGGATCCATAGGTGGTATGTGAAAGAACACACATGCAAAATAACTTCAAGTAGTGAAAAGAACACACATGCAATGTCACTGTGGATGCATAGGTGGTATGTGAAAAGAACACACATGCAAAAATGACTCAAGTTGTTAAAAAGAACACACATGGAATGACACTGGTGGATCCATGGGTGGATTATGAAAAGAGCACACATGCAATGACACTGGTGATCCATATGTGGTATGTGAAAAGACACACATGCAATGACTCTGGTTGTTGTTCGTGAAAAGAACACACATGTAATGACATCGTGGATCCATGTGTGGTTTCAAGATAGCACACATTTCAATGACTATTGTTGTCGATGTGAAAAAGAACACGATTCAATGACATCGGGGATCCACGGTGGTCTCTCAAGAGAGCACATGCAATGACACCGTTGTTGTTACAAAAAGAACACACATGCAATGACACTGTGGATCCATGTGTGGATTGTGAAGAGAACACACATGCAAAATGACTGTGTTACTAAAAAGAACACACATGCAATGACACTGTGCATCCATAGGTATGTGAAAAGAACACACATGCAAATGACTCAAGTTGTTGTTAAAAAGAACACACATGCAATGACACTGGTGGATCCATGTGTGGTTGTGAAAAGAGCACACATGCAATGACACCGGGGATCCATATGTGGTATGTGAAAAGAACACACATGCAATGACTCGTTGTTGTTACCGAAAATAACACACATGCACCGACACGAGGGATCCATGTGTGGTCTCAAGAGAGCACACATTTCAATGACTCTTGTTGTTGTTAGAAAAAGAACACACATGCAATGACACCAGGATCCATGTGTGGTCTCTCAAGAGAGCACACATGCAATGACACTGGTTGTTGTTACTAAAAAGAACACACATGCAATGACATCGTGTCCATGTGATTGTGAAGAGAACACACATGCAAAATGACTCTGGTTGTTGTTACTAAAAAGAACACACGTGCAATGACACTGTGGATCCATAGGTGGTATGTGAAAAGAACACACATGCAAAATAACTCGTTGTTACAGCATTAAAAAGAACACACATGCAATGCCACTGTGGATCCATGTGATTGTGAAAAGAGCACACATGTAAATGACACTAGTGGATCCATATGACGTATCTGAAAAGAACACACATGCAATGACTCAGGTTGTTGTTAGAGAAAACAACACACATGCAATGACATCGGTGGATCCATGTGTGGTCTCAAAGAGAGCACATATTTCAATGACTCTTGTTGTTGTTAGTAAAAAGAACACACATGTAATGACATCAGGATCCATGTGTGGTCTCAAGAGAGCACACATGCAATGACACCGGTTGTTACTAAAAAGAACACACATGCAATGACACTAGTGGATCCATGTGGATTGTGAAGAGAACACACATGCAATGACACCGGTGGATCGATAGGGTGGTATGTGAAAAGAACACACATGCAAATGACTTGTTGTTGTTATTAAAAAAGAACACACATGCAATTACACTGGTGGATCCGTGGGTGATTGTGAAAAGCGCATACATGCAATGACACTGTGGATCCATATGTGGTATGTGAAAAGAACACATGCAATGACCAGTTGTCATACTGAAAGAACACGCATGCAATGACACTGTGTGGATCCATAGGTGGTATGTGAAGAGATCACACATGCAAAATGACTGTGGATCCATAGGTGTATGAAAAGAACACACATGCAAAATTACCTGGATGTTGTTACTTAAAAATAACACACATGTACGACACTGTGGATCCATGGGTGGATTGTGAAAAGAGCACACATGCAATGACACTAGTGATCCATATGTGGTATGTGAAAAGAACACACATGCAATGACTCTGGTTGTTGTTAGTGAAAAGAACACACATGCAATGACACTTGGGATCCATGTGTGGTCTCTCAAGAGAGCACACATTTCAATGGTTCTTGTTCTTAGTAAAAAGAACACATAGGCAATGACATCGGTGCATCCATGTGGTCTCAAGAGAGCACACATGCAATGACACCGGTTTGTTACTAAAAGAACACACATGCAATGACACTGTGGATCCATGTGTGGATTGTGAAGAGAACACACATACAAAAATGACTCTTGTTGTTACTAAAAAGAACACACATGCAATGACACCGTGGATCCACATGTGGTATGTAAAAGAACACACATGCAAAGTGACTCGTCAAGGTTGTGGTAAAAAGAACACACATGCAATGACACTGTGGATCCATGTGTGGGTTGTGAAAAGAGCACACATGCAATGATACATCAGATCCATATGTGGTATGTGAAAAGAACACACATGCAATGACTCAAGTTGTTGTTAATGAAAAGAACACACATGTGCAATGATCACCTGTAGGGATCCATGTGGTCTCTCAAGAGCACACATTTCAATGACTCTTGTTGTTAGAAAAGAATGACATGCAATAACACTGTGGATCCATGTGTGGTCTCAAGAGAGCACACGGCAATGACACTGTTGTTACTAAAAAGAACACACATGCAATGACACTGGTGGATCCATGTGTGGATTGTGAAGAGAACACACATGCAAATGACTCGTTGTTGTTACTAAAAGAACACACATGCAATGACACCGTGGATCCATTGGTGGTATGAAAAGAACACACATGTAAAATGACTCAGTGTTATTAAAAAAGAACACACATGCAATGACACTGTGGATCCATGTGGATTGTGAAAAGAGCACACATGCAATGACACTAGTGGATCCATATGTGGTATGTGAAAAGAACACACATGTAATGACTCTTGTCAAGCATCCTAAAAGAACACACATGTGCAATGACATCAGGATCCATGTGTGGTCTCTAAAGAGAGCACATTTCAATGACTCTTGTTGTTGTTAATAAAAAGCAAAAACACACATGTAATGACATCAGGATCCATGTGTGGTCTCTCAAGAGAGCACACATGCAATGACACTGCTGTTGTTACTAAAAGAACACACATGCAATGACATCGGTGGATCCATGTGGATTGTGAAGAGAACACACATGCAATGACACTGTGGATCCATAGGTGGTATGTGAAAAAATACACATGCAACATGACCGGTTGTTGTTACTAAAAGAACAATATCGTAATGACACTGTGCATCCATGTGTGGTCTCAGAGAAGACACGACAAAGGGACACTGGTGGATCCATATGTGGTATGTGAAAAGAACACACATGCAAAAATGACTAGTTGTTGTTACTAAAAGAACACACATGCAATGACATCAGGATCCATGTGTGGTCTCTATAGAGAACACACATTTCAATGACACTTGGGGATCCATATGTGGTATGTGAAAAGAACACATGCAATGACTCGTGGTGTTACTGAAAATAACACACATGCATCGACATCGGTGGATCCATAGGTGGTATGTGAAAAGAACACACATGCAAAATGACTCGTTGTTGTTGCTAAAAAGAACACACATGCAATGACACTGGTGGATCCATAGGTGGATTATGAAATGAACACACATGCAATGAAATCGTGGATCCATGTGTGGATTGTGAAGAGAACACACATGCAAAATGACTGTTGTTGTTACGCATTAAAAGAACACACATACAATGCCATCGGTGGAACCATAGGTGGTATGTGAAAAGAACACACATGCAAAATGACTGTTGTTGTTATTTAAATGAACACACATGCAATGACACCGGTGGATCCATAGGTGGTATGTGAAAAGAAACCAAAATATCATCACTGAAGCTTGGCGGGTTCCGCGCATTGGACCACTGGAGATATTGTGACAACATCGGGCCATAGCACTCGCTAAGGAACCAAGATATCATCCAAAGACCAAGCATATCAACCGCAAGTTTCATATAATCCGAGATTATATAGCGTATGGAGATCTCAAGATCAGCAAAGTACATACAGATCTGAATGTCGCAGATCCATTGACTAAACCTCTTCCACGTAAATATGATCTGCACCTCGCCAAGGGTGTAAGATTGTTGCCAAATGTAAGCTAGATTATCGACTCTAGTGCAAGTGGGAGATCGTTGGAATTATGCCCCAGAGGCAATAATAAAGATGTTATTATTATAATTTTGCTCATGATAAAGTTTATATTCCATGCTAGAATTGTATTAAGCTAAACATTAATACTTGTGTGGTTTGTGAACAACCGTGTCCCTAGTACGCCCATGGACTAGCTCATTGATCAATGATGGTTAAGGTTTCCTAACCATAGACATGAGTTGTCAATTTATAATGAGATCATATCATTGGGAGAATGATATGATGGATGTAATTCCAAACTAAGCCAAGCAATTAGATCGTCATTGTGTTCATCTTTTAAGCTTTTCCTATGTCAAATATTGTATTCCTTAGACCATGAGATAATGCAACCCCTGGTATCTAAGAAAGCTTTGAGGTCATCAAACGCCATCCTATGAGAGGGTGATCATAAAGGTGTTCCTCGTGTGATCGGAAAGTATCTGGGTTGTATGTATCGAGATGGAATTTGTCCCTCCCAAGTCGGAGAGAGATACTTCAGCCCACTCAGTAATCGATATCAACACCGCTGCAAGCATGTGGTTAAGAAGTTAATCACAAAGTTATATCGGATTACTTAACGTAAAGTACTTGCTGTGAACAAGATTGAACTAGGTATGACGGCATTCCGATCGAATCTCCCAAGTAAAATATCGCGAGACTAAGGGAATATATATATGGATTGATTGAATCCTCGCATCGTGGTTCATCCGATATGATCATCGATGAATGTGTGGGAGCCAATATGGGTGCCTGCACTCGTTGATTATTGATAGAAGATCATGTCTGATATTCTCGAACTCAAGGTCACACACTTAACGGTCTCGACGCTTAGGATAGATTGGATACTTGGTTTATGAATTTTTGTTCGAGTCTCTGATGGGATCCGGACATCACGAGAGGTTCCGAGTGGTCCGAGAATAAGATTCATATAAGGCGCGCTTTTTGGAGTTCGAATTGTTCCGGTTAATCGGTATTGTACTGGAAGCTTTAGAACCTTCCGGAAGGGGGCCAACGTGGTCCCACCTTCCGGATGGGGGCATGGGTCATGAGGGAGTGTCCTGACGACAATAGGGGCACAAGGCCCCATAGGGCCCACCATTCTAGATAAGTTTAAATCGCTTAAACCAGAGATAAGATAGGGTTTCTAGAAGGAGAGTTTAAATCGCTTAAACTAGAGATAGGCTTGGAGGATGGCAGGGCTGGCCGCACCCCCTCTATATAGAGGGCTGGTGCGCCTCCCCCCAACCCACACCTTCCTCCAAACCCTAGTTGCCCTCTGCCCTCCTCTCTCCCTCCCGACTGCTGTAGGCGGCTCTGCCGCAGAAATTCTCCACCATATACACCACGCCGTCAGGTTGTAGATCCAATCTATCTCTCCACCCTACTTGCCGGTCCGAGGAAGGAGGAGACGCCGAGGTGCTGCACGTGTGCATCTCACGGAGGCACCGCCACTTGTGGTGCTAGATCGGATCGGGATCGCGAGGAGGAGAAGCGAAATTACCACTACATCACCCACGCCCGGACGAACGCTCACTGGCGTAATCTTCAAGGGTGCGAAGATCTAATCCAATCTCTCGTTGTTTGCATCTCCTAGATTAGATCTTGGCTTTCCTCTGCTCGCTCAGAGAAAATTTTGATTTACTATGCCGCGAAACCCTTCGCTGGTATCGAGCCAGATCGGCGCGTAGATATGTTTCACGAGTAACGCAACATGGTTGCGCGCTGATGTTTTCTCGCTGCAATCCTCTTGTTTGTGTTCTTCTTATGGCGCCGGATAGTGAGATTGAAGCTGCCCAGTGCCAACTTTACGCTGACGCCGTCATGACCGGCCCGCACTTGACGGTGGCTTGTACCATACATGCGGCCGGTGGATGCCGCCTCACTATAGTTGTCATGGATTGACACCGAGTTTGGCATAACCATAATATCACCGCCAGGCTTTAGGTAAGAATCGTTCTTAGCTTCTACTCCCATAAGCCACGTGAAACATGCAACAACAAAGTAGAGGCGCTTAACTTGTTTTTGCAGGAGTGTTTTCTGTGATATGGTATGGCCCAAGATGATGTGTATATTGTATGCGATGATCATGTTTTTGTAATGTTTCACGACTCTGCATGTCGATGAGTACACAACCGCAGGAGCCATATGGTTGTCTTTTATAATTGTGTATGACCCAAGAGTCAACTTCTTATACGCCATGTAATAGCTTTACTTTATCGCTAAGTAGTTAGGCAATAGTTGTAGTTGCTATTCGTGGTGGAGGCAATCATGGTGGAGTGATGGATATCATGCCTAACGCACAAGATGGAGATCATTGCGCCAAGATTGGCTATACCATGTCACATAAAGTTATATGCATGTGATGTTTATCCTTTTATGTATCTTATTATGCTTAGATCGCATGAGCATTATAAGATGATTCTCACTTAAAGATCAAGATAAAATCGCAGTTCTCCCCATGTATGCACTGCGAAAGTTCGCCGGTCCAAGCATCACGTGATGATCGGGTGCTATAGACTCTACGCCACATACAACGGGTGCAAGCCAGCTTTGCACACGCTGAAATACTTGGGTCTAACTTGACGAGCCTAGCATGTACGACATGGCCTCGAACACATGAACCGAAAGGTTAAGCATGAGTCATATGAATGATAAGGATCGACACTGCTGTCCACCATTGAAACCACATCTCTTCTCGTGAAGATCGGATTAGGTGTGGTGAATTTGGATCATGTTCACTAAACAACTTGAGGGATGTTGAATTTAGTGGGAGTTCATCTAGTAATTTGATTAAAAGTTGAACTAGTTATCATGAACATAGTCCAATTTGTACTTGCAAATATTGTAGATCACATGGCTAAATCCAACTTCAACTTCAACGCTTTTTGAGAAAGAAAAGCTTAAGAACAATGGGTCTAACTTCACCAACTCGTTCCGCATCCGAGAATCATTTTCTCCGCTACCAAAAGGATTATGTCCTTGAGAAAGCTGCTAGGTAACCCAACAAGCAAGGCCACCGATGATAAAGCTGCTTATCAACGCAAAGATGATTATGGTGTGATTAAGAGCACCATGTTGTTTGCTATGGAACCGAACTTCAAAATTGTTTTGAAAACTATCCCGGCCCTTTGAGATTCTCAAGAGCTGAAAACCATGTTTCAGACTCAGGCCCGCTTCGAGAGATATGAGATCTTCGAGAAGTTCTTTAATCGCAAGATGGAGGAAGGAGTTCATAGTGAGCACGCCATTTAGATGTCGTGCTACACTCAACGCCTTTGAGCAACCGGATCTAAGATTCCAGAGGAGCTCAAGATTGACAGGTTCTCGCAATCACTCCCTCCCAAATACAAAAGTTTTGTAGTGACTCATAATCAGATTGGTTCCGATCGACACGATCACCGAAGCTCTTCGCAAAGTCAAGGCCGCAGAGGTGGACATCAATAAGGATAATCATGTGTCGATGGTCAACAAGCCCTCCTTAAGAAAGGTAAGGGTGCAAAGAAGCCCTTCAAGAAAAGCTAGCGCTGCTGTTCTCGCCGAGAAGAAGTTTCAAGTCCGGGTCCTAATCGACACCGAGTGCTTCTATTGCAAGGACAAGGGTCACCGGAGATCATGTTCGCTTGAAGATGAGATCATGTTCGCTTTGAAGATGGAGATCGAAGCACAAAGAAGAAAGGCTATATCATATCACATATTATGAATTGCATGTGATGTTAATCCTTTATGCATCTTGTATTGCTTAGTAGACAACGGTAGCATTATAAGGTGATCCTCATGCACATAAATTTCAAGTTCTAAAGTGTTCACCCTTAGTATGCACCGCAGCAAAGCTTGTTGTTTCAAGCACCACGTGATGATCGGGTGTGTTAGATTCCGCAAGTGTATACAACGTAAGCAAGCGATTTGCTTATGCGAAGCTAAGGTTTGATCTTGACGCAGCCTAGCATGCATATTACGGTCTCGTGGAACACGGATCACCAAAGTTAAAGCATGAGTCATATAGTAGATATGATGAACATGTCGATTGTTCGCCATTGAAACTATATCAACTCTCGTGATGATCGGTTTTGATATGGTGGATTTGGTTCGCAGGATCACTAAACAATGTGAGGGATGTTGTTTTGAGGGAGTTCACCCAGATTAAACTATACTATTAATTAGAACTCAATTTGTCAGCAAACTTAGTCTAAACTATTGCAAATATGTTGTAGATCAATGGTAGCCCCTACCATCAATTTTAATGCTCCTTAGAGAAAGAAAAGTTGAAAACAATGGAAGCAATCTTCATGGATTGGTTCAGCAATTTGAGGATTGTCCTCACAACCGGTAATTTGACCTATGTGCCGGATGCACTGGTGACCCACTGCAGCTGATGCTACCGATGAAGTAAAGAATGTTTACTTGCTCTAAGAATCAAGATCTATAGTTCAGTGCTATCTTGTATGGTTTAGAATCGGAGATTCAGAAAAGGTTTGAGAATTCTGCACTATGATATTGTCCGTGATCTCAAATTGATCTTGAGACTCACGCGCATTGAGAGTTATGAGGCTTCAAAAGTTCTTTTAATCGCAAGATGGAAGAGGGCAGTCACAAGAGCATGTGCTTAAGATGTCCGGGCACGCAAACAAACTTCAAAGCTTGGGTATAGTGATTCCTAATGCTTTGGGGATTTACCGTGTCCTCCAATCACTACCACAATTGCTATAAGAACTTTGTGATGAACTACAACATGCGCATGAACAAGCACTTGCCGAACTGCTTGCTATGTTAAAGTCGCGTAAGTGGAGATCAAGAAAGAGCACCAAGTGTTGTTGGTCAATAAGACCACCAAATTCAAGAAAGGCAAGTTCAAGGTATGACATTTCAAGAAGGGTAAGAAAGTTGCCACACCGACGAAGAAGACCAAGGCTGAACCTAAGCCTCGACATCGAGTGCTTTTATCGTAAGGGAGAAGGTCATCGAAGCGGAATTGCCCAAAGTACTTGGTGGATTTGAAGAACGGCAACATCAAGAAGAAAGGTATATCTGATATACATGTTATTGATGTGCATCTCACTAGTATTCGTAGTAGTGCTCGGCATTTGATAATCGGTTCGCTGCTCATATTTGTAACTCAAACAGAGCCGCAGAATCAAACCAAGCTAGTGAAGAACGGTGACGGCGCGCTGGGAAATGGATCAAAGGTTGATGTGGATCGCTCGGCACGCCACCCTTCATCTACCATCGATTAGTTTTATACTTAAATAATTGTTATTTGGTGTTCGGGCTGATATGAACATTATATCGATCTTGTTTATTGTGAGACTAAGCATTTGTTTAAACCGAATAATGGTTGTTCGATTATATGAGTAATATGTTTTATGCACATGCACCTTGATAGATGGTCTATTCTTGTTGAATCTCTTTAAAGGAAATACACATATTAATAACATTGAGGCTAAACGCTTGAAATCAAGCGATAACTCACC
Source organism: Avena insularis (assembly GCA_023614405.1). Taxonomy (NCBI): domain Eukaryota; kingdom Viridiplantae; phylum Streptophyta; class Magnoliopsida; order Poales; family Poaceae; genus Avena; species Avena insularis. The sequence continues at coordinate 375,054,254 of CM042689.1, forward strand.
TATATGTGGCAATCGCTGCCTTGGTCACATTGAGTGAAGCGATGAAGAAACTCCATTCTCGATGGACTTTGAATCACTTGATTTTGAATCACTTGATTTTGAATCACTTGAAAGATGCGCATGTCCGATGGGTAAAATGACTAAGACTCCATTTTCAGAGTGATGGAGCGAGCTACTGACTTATTGGAAATCATACATACCGATGTGTCCAATGAGTGTAGCATCACAGTGGTTATTGTTATGTTCTACCTTCACTGGATGACTTGAGTAGATATGGGTATATCTATTTCATGAAATATAAACCAAACTTTCGAGAAGTTTAAGGAATTTCAAAGTGAGGTAGAGAATCAACATAACAAGAAGATTAAATTTCTACGCCTGGATCGTGGAGGTGAATATCTGTTACGAGTTTGGCGAAAGCATTTGAAGAAATGCGAATACTTTCACAATTGACACCGCCGGAACACCACAACAGTAATGGTGTGTCTCAACATCGTGAATCGAACTCTCTTAGATATGGTTCGCTCTATGATGTCACTTCATTTACCGCTATCATTTTGGGGTTATGCATTAGAAACACAAGCATTCACTTTAAATAGGGCACCGCTTAAACTGCTGAAATCGACACCGTATGAATTATGGTTTGGGAAGAAACCTAAATTGTCGCTCCTTAAAGTTTGGGATGCGGTATGTAAAGAAGTTACAAATGATGCTTGAACCCAAAGCGAAAAATGCCTTCATAGGATAAATTAAGGAAACTATTGGGTATACTTTTCTATCATAGATCCAAGGCAAAATCTTCAAGGTTAAGAATGGATCCTTTCTAGAGAAGGAATTTCTCTCGAAGAAGTGATCGAAGGAAAGTAGAACTTGACGAGGTTATCTAACCTTCTCTCGAATTGCGAGTAGTGCGCCCGAAGAAGTTCCCTGGTGCCTGCACCTAATTAGAGAGGAAGCTAATGATGATGATCATGAAACTTCTACCGGTTGCACAGAGCCTCGCAGTCAACAAGAACTCGCATCACCTGCATTGGTATGATCTCGCTATGAGGTCATGTTGGTGGGCAAACAATCGGCGACCCCGAGACATATGAGGAAGCAATGATGAGCCCAGATTCCAATAAATGGCAGGAAGCCATGAACCGAGATTGATCCATGTACGAAAACCAAGTATGGACTTTGGTGGACTTACGGATGGCCTAAGGTCACGAGAACAAATGGATTTTCAAGAAGAAAACAGATGTCGATGGTAATGTTATCGTTTATAAAGCTCGACTTGTCGCAAAAGGGTTTCGGCTAAATTCAAGGAGTCGACTACGATGAGACTTTTCTCACCAAAAGTAAGCTAAAGTCTGTGAGGATTATGTTAGCAATCACGATATTACGATTATGAGATATGGGCGTGATGGATGTCAAACAAAGATTCCTCAATGGTGACATTGATGAAGAGTTGTATATGATGCAACCCAAAGGTTTTGTTTATCCTAAAGATGCTAACAAGGTATGCAAACTTCAAAGGTCCATCTATGGATTGAAGCAAGCATCCCGGTTGGAATCAACGCTTTGATAAGGTAATCAAAAAGTTTTGGTTTTATACAAACTTATGGAGAAGCTTGTATTTACAAGAAAGTGAGTGGGAGCTCAGAGTATTCTTAATACTATATGTGGATGACATATTGTTGATTGGGAATGATGTAGACCTTCTTAATAGTGTCAAAGAATATTTGAATAATAGTTTTTCAATGAAGGATCTTACAAGCAAATTACATATTAGGCATAAAGATTTATAGAGATAGATCAAACGCTAAATATCATTGTCACAAAGTACATATTTGGACAAAGTTCTAAAGAGGTTTGAATGGAAGATAGCAAGAAAGGGTTCTTGCCCATGTCGCCCAATACGCACCTTGAGTAAAACTCAGAGTCCCACATCTCGTAAGATAGAGAAAGGATGAGTAAGACTCATTATGCCTCAGCCATAGGATCTCTAATGTATGCCATGCTATGTACTAGACCACATTGCATATGTCGTTAGTTCGACTAGCAGATATCAAAGTGATCCAGAGTGGATCATTGACAGCTGGTCAAAAACATCCTTAAGCACTTGAGAAGAACCAAGGATATGGTTCTTTCTTATGGAGGTGATGAACACCGTTGTTAATGGTTACACCGACGCTAGTTGGAACACCGATCCTGATGATTCTAAATCACAACTGGATACGTATTTATTTTGAGTGGTGCAGCAGTTAGCTGGAGGAGTGCAAAGCAAAGTGCTGTATGCAGATCTTCAATCGAATCGGAATACATGGCTTCTTTCTCGAGGCTTCACAAGAAGCAATATGGATGAAAGAGTTCATTACAGAAATGGGTGTGATTCCTAGTGCTCGACCCAATGTTCATCTATCAGGATAACATGGGCGCCATAGCCAACGCCAAGAAGAACCAAGGTCACACAAGAAGTCAAGCATATCAAGCTTACGCCACGCTTATTCGAGAACACATCCAAGATGGGGATATAAAGATTTGCAAAGTACACACAGATCCGAATGTGGCGATCCGTTGACTAAACCTCTCCCGAGGGCAAACATGACCAGCACCAAACCGCCATGGGTGGTCGGTATCTTCCCATGGAATCTAGAGGAGATGACGCTAGTGCAAGTGGGAGACGGTGGGAGATATGCCCTAGAGGCAATAATAAATGTAGGTAGTATTATATATTTTGTGTTTATGATAAATGTTTACATTCATGCTATAATAGTATTAACAAGGAAACATTAATACTTGTGTGATTTGTAAACTTAATTTGAAGTCCCTAGTAAAGCCTTATAATACTAGCTTGTTGGTTAATAGATGATTGTGGTTTCCTATCATGAACATTGAGATGTTATTAACAACAAGATCATATCGTTAGGAGAATGATATGGTGACATACTCCTATAGATAAGCCGTAGCATAAAGATCAAGTCATTTTAATAGTTCAATTGCTATATGCTTTCTGATACATAGTTATCTAATTCCTTCAATTATGAGATCATGCATATCACCTTACCGGATGGATTCTTTTGATGACATCAAACACCACACCGAATCGGGTGGCTATAAAGGTGGCATTGAGTGTTCGTAGAAGTATTGGTTGAAACACATGGATCAAGAGGGATTTGTCCATCCATATGACCTGATAGATATACTGGGCCCTCCTGAAATGTCATCCAATTAGCTTGCAAGCATGTGACTGCCTCACAAGGGATCACATATCACGAACGAGAAAAGAGTACTTTATCAAGAACGAGGTTGAACTAGGTATGCGACATACCGACTTATCATAACCTCAGAAGTAAACTATCGCGGAGACAAAGGGAAATTGATATCGTATGTAAGTGGTTCATTCGACGCAAAGTAATCGTGAGAAATATGTGGAGCCATATGAATTTCTAGATTCCTCTATTGGTTATTGTTCAAGAAGTGTCTCGATCATGTCCGCATAATTCACTTAACCGTAGGGAGACACACTTAAGGATTCGACGTTGTTTGAGAAGTTATGGAATGATGAGAAAGAGTCCGAATGTTGTTCGGAGTCTCAATGGGATTCGGATATCACGAGGAGATCCGGAATGGTCCGGAGAATAAGATTCATATAAGGAAAGTCCTGCTTTGAAAGGTTGGGGAATGGTTCCTGTTTCATCGAATGTTCTAGAATGTTCCGGAATGTCCGACCGGGAAGGGGAAGGGCATGAATGCCATTGTAAGTTGGAATGATTGCATCATGTACTAGGTGTATTTGCTGTCCAAAATAAAGGGTTTATTTAAATCCTAAATTGAAAAGTCAAACGGCTAGTTTGAAAGTCAAACCAAGAAGTTTTGGAAAGAGGAGGAGAGTGGGAAAATCAGTTGGGGAGGATTCCTCCAAACCACCGCCCACTCCAAGCCGAGCTGGGAGGGATTCTCCCTTGGCCGCACCTCCCACTTATAAAGGAGGGGCAGGGCTGCCCTCCCAACACACAAGTACCTTCTCCTCCAAACCCTAGATTGGCGCCACCACCTCCTGCTGCCGCCACCTCCTGTGGCTGCCTTAGTCACGACTCTGGGGTTCCCAAACCCCAGCCGCCGGCCTAGCACCTCCTCCTTGGTGTGTCTAAACCCAGATCGTCGAGGATCCCTCTCATATTCACTCATACTGGCCCGCTTAAGGCGGCCTCCACCATACTGCCTCGCTTAAGTACAAGCTCAATACTGCCCAAGCTTAAGTGCTAAGCCCTGAAGATCTCCCCTCTACTTCCTGAACCACGCCTGCCAGTCACGGAATCGCGAGGAGAGTGCTACAACCTCCGCTCGGGGAACAAGGGAGAGGAAGGTCTTCGAGCAAAATCAACGTGACCGATCAAGGAGCGCCACGAACGCAGAATGAAGGATCGCCCACGATCTTGAGATCGGAAAGAGTACGACTACATCACCCACGAGAATCCGCCTGCTAAACACTTTGGAATCTTCGAGGTGAGTTATTCCATCGACTGCTGCCAATCTAGTAGATAGATAGACCCTTGGCTTGTTTGTTTGTATGCGTAGAATTTTTTGTTTTCCATGCTACAAAACCCACAAAGAACACACACATGCAATGACACTGTGGATCCATGTGTAGTCTCTACAGAGAGCACACATTTCAATGACACTGTGGATCCATATGGTATGTGAAAGGAACACACACCTAATGACTCGTCAAGTTGGTGAAAAGAACACACATGCAATGACACTGGTAAGCTTCCATAGGTGGTATGTGAAAAGAACACACATGCAAATGACTCAAGTTGTTGTTACTAAAAAGAACACACATGCAATGACACTGTGGATCCATAGGTGGATTATGTAATGAACACTCATGCAATGACACTGTGGATCCATGTGTGGATTGTGAAAGTAACACACATGCAAAATGATTCTGGTTGTTGTTACTAAAAAGAACACACATGCAATGCTACTCGTAGAACCGTGAGGTGGTATGTGAAAAGATCACACATGAAACTTGAATCAAGTTGTTGTTACTTAAAAGAACACACATGCAATGACACCGGTGGATCCATGTGTGGATTGTGAAAAGAGCACACATGCAATGACTCTAGTTGTTGTTAGTGAAAAGAACATAGATGTAATGACACGGTGGATCCATGTGGTCGCTATAGAGAACACACATTTCAATGACACTAATCGGGTAGGATCCATAGGTGGTATGAAAGAACACACATGCAAAAATAACTCCGGGTTGTTGTTAGGTGAAGCAGAACACACATGCAATGTCACTGTGGATGCATAGGTAGTATGTGAAAAGAACAAAACATGCAAAATGAGACTTGTTGTTACTAAAAAGAACACACATGGAATGACACCGTGGATCCATGGGTGGATTATCAGAAAAGAGCACACATGCAATGACACTGGTAGATCCATATGTGGTATGTGAAAAGACACACATGCAATGACTTATTGTTGTTGTTCGTGAAAAGAACACACATGTAATGACATCGTGGATCCATGTGTGGTCTCCTCGAAGATAAAGCAGCCAATATTTCAATGACTATTGTTGTTATAGTAAAAAGAACAAACATTCAATGACACTGTGGATTCCACGGTGGTCTCTCAAGAGAGTACACATGCAATGACACTCAAGTTGTTGTTACTTAAAAAAGAACACACATGCAATGATTACATAGTGGGATCCATGTGGATCAGAAGGAGAACACACATGGAAAATGACTCGGTTGTTACTAAAAAGAACACACATGCAAATGACACTGGTGGATCCATAGGTGGTATGGATCCATAGGTGTTAGTGTGAAATAGAACACACATGTGCAATGACACACCGTGGATCCATGTGTGGCTCTCTCAGAGAGAACACACATACTTCAATGACACTGGGTGGATCCATATGTGGTATGTGAAAAGAACACAAATGCAAAAATGACTCAAGGTTGTTGTTGTTAAAAAGAACACACATGCAATGACACTCAGTGTGTGGATCCATGTGGGTTGTGAAAGAGCACACATGCAATGACACCGTGGATCCATATGTGTATGTGAAAAGAACACACACATGCAATGACTTGCTGTTACTGAAAATAACACACACATGCAATGACAATGTAGGGATCCATGTGTGGTCTCCTCAAGAGACACATTTCAATGACTCTTGTTGTTCTTAGAAAAAAAGAAAACACATGCAATGACATCAGGATCCATGTGTGGTCTCTCAAGAGAGCACACATGCAATGACACTGGGTTGTTGTTACTAAAAAAGAATACACATGCAATGACACTGTGTGATCCATGTGTGGATTGTGAAGAGAACACACATGCAAAATGACTCTGGTTGTTGTTACATTAAAAGAACACACAGTAATGACACTGTGTGAGATCCATAGGTATGTGAAAAAGAACACACATGGAAAATACAACTCAAGTTGTTACAGGGCATAAAAAGAGACACATGTACATGCTACATTCAGTGGATCCATGTGGATTGTCAGAAAAGAGCACACATGCAATGACACTAGTGGATCCATATGTGGTATGTGAAAAGAACACACATGCAATGACTTCGGGGTTGTACAGCAGTGTTAGTGAAAAAGAACACATGCAATGACATCAGTGGATCCATGTGGTGGTCTCTAAAGAGAAAGCACACACATTTCCAATGACTCTTAAGCTATGTTGTTAGTAAAAAGAACACACATGTAATGACATCAGGATCTCACATGTGTGGTCTCTCAAGAGAGCACACATGCAATGACATCAAGCCACAGCTACTAAAAGAACACACATGCAATGACACTGTGGATCCATGTGTGGATTGTGAAGAGAACACACATGCAATGACACACTCGTGGATCCATAGGTGGTATGTGAAAAGAAAACATACATACAAAATGATCTGGTTGTTGTTAAGCTTAAAAAGAACACACGTAATGGCCGACATCCGTGGTGGATCCATGTGTGGTCTTCTAGTAGAGAACACGACATAATGACACCGGTGTGGATCCATCTGTGGTATGTGAAAAGAACATATGCAAAATGACTGTTGTTAAGTTACTAAAAGAACACACATGCAATGACACCGGGTGGATCCGTGGTGGATTGTGAAAAGCGCACACATGCAATGACATCGGTGGATCCAATATGTGGTATGTGAAAAGAACACACATGCAATGACTCTAGAAGTTGATGCTATCACGAAAAGAACACGCATGCAATGACACCAGGATCCATAGGTGGTATGTGAAGAGATCACACATGCAAAATGACTGTGGATCCACAGGTGGTAAAGTGTGAAAAGAAATCATTGGCCACATGCAAAATGACTGGATGTTGTTAGCTATAAAAAGAACACACACATGCAATGACACCGGGTGGTGTAATCCATGGGTGGATTGTGAAAAAGAGCAACACATGCAATGACACTAGTGGATCCATATATGTGGTATGTGAAAAGAACACACATGCAATGACTCTCGTTGTTGTTAGTGAAAAAGAACACACACATGCAATGACATATTTGTGGATCCACATGTGTGGTCTCCAAGAGCACACATATTCAATGGCTCTTGTTGTTGTTAGTAAAAAAAGAACACATAGGTAATGACATCTGTGCATCCATGTGTGGTCTTCAAGAGAGCACATGCAATGACATCCGGTTATTGTTACTTAAAAAGAACACACATGCAATGACACTGGTGGATCCATGTGTGGATTGTGAAGAGAAACACACATACAAAAATGTGACCTTCAAGTTGTTGTTACAGCATTAAAAGAACACACACATGCAAATACGACACTGGTGGATCCACAGGTGGTATGAAAAGAACACACATGCAAAGTGACTCTCGGTTGTTGTCAAGTGTTAAAAAAGAACATGCATATGCAATGACACTGTGGGATCCATGTGTGGGTTAGAAAAAGAGCACACATGCAATGACACTGTGGATCCATATGTGGTGGTGGTGAAAAGTACACATGCAATGACTTCCAAGTTGTTAAGCATCAATGTAAAAGGAACACAGCATGCAATGACATCAGGTGGATCCATGTGTGGTCTCTCAAGAGAGCATTACATTCTCAATGACTCTTGTTGTTAGAAAAAAGAATGTATATGCACATAACATCGGTGTGGATCCATGTGTGGTCTCAAGAGAGCACACATGCAACAGACACCAAGTTGTTGTTACTAAAAAGAACACACATGCAATGACATCGTGGATCCCAAGTGTGTGGGATTTGGTGAAGATAACACACATGCAAAAATGGACTCCTGTTGTTGTTACTAAAAAGAAAACACATGCAATGACACTGTGGATCCATTGGTGGTATGTGAAAAGAACACACATGTAAAATGACTCAAAGTTGTTGTTACACAAAAAAGAACACACTATGCAATGACACTGTGGATCCATGTGTGGATTTCAGAAAAGAGCACACATGCAATGACACTAGTGATCCATATATATGGTATGTAGAAAAAGAACACACATGCAATGACTTCCTGGGTTGTTGTACCATCAAAAGAACACACATGCAATGACACAGGGATCCATGTGTGGTCTCTAAAGAGAGAAATTACATTTCAATGACTCTTGTTGTCATGTTAATAAAAAGAACAGACATGTAATGACATCGTAGGATCCATGTGGTTGGTCTCTCAAGAGGAGCACATACAGGCTGCAAATGACACCGGGTTGTTGTTACTAAAAAAAAGAACACACATGCAATGACACCTGGTGGATCCATGTGTGGATTGTCAGAAGAGAACACACATGCAATGACACCGGTGGGATCCATAGGTGGTATGTGAAAAAATGGCCACACATGCAACATACGACTGGACTGTTACAGCATAAAAAGAACACACGCAACGACATCTGGTGCATCCATGTGGTTCTCTAGAGAACATCACGTGACATGTTGACACGGGTGGATCCCATATGTGGTATGTGAAAAGAACACACACATGCAAATGACTAGTCATTGTTACTAAAAAGAACACACATGTAATGACATCTAGGATCCATGTGGTGGTCTCTATGGCAGAGAAATACACATTTCGCTTAGACACTTGTGGGATCCATATGTGGTATGGTGAAAAGAACACACATGCAAATGACTCTGGGTTGTTGTTAGTGAAAAAGAACACACATGCAATGACAATCGGTGGATCCATAGGGTGGTATGTGAAAAAGAACACACATGCAAAATGACTCTGGTTGTTGTTACAAAAAGAACACACATGCAATGACACCGGTGGATCCATAGGTGTATTATGAAAAATGAAACACACATGCAATGACACCGGTGGATCCATGTGTGGGATTTCCGTGAAGAGAACACACATGCAAAATGAGACTCGGGGGGTTGTTGTTACTAAAAAAAGAACACACATGCAATGCCACATCGGTGTGAAACTATAGGTGGTATGTGAAAAGAAAACACACATGCAAAAATGACTCTGTTGTTGTTACTTAAAAAAGAACACACATGCAATGACACCGGTGATCCATGTGTGGATTGGTGAAAAGAGCACATGCAATGACTCTAGTTGTCAAGTTAGTGAAAAGAACATGCTGCTACATGCAATGACACTTCCGGTGGATCCATGTGTCGTCTCTATAGAGAACACACATTTCAATGACACTGTGGATCCATAGGTGGTATGTAAAAGAACACACATGCAAAAATAAATCAAGGTTGTTGTATAGTGAAAAAGAACACACACATGCAATGACACTGGTGATCCATAGGTGGTATGTGCAAAGAACACACATGCAAAATTAGTCTGGCTTGTTGTTACTAAAAGAACACACATGCAATGACTTAGTGGATCCATGGGTGGATTGTGAAAAGAACACACATGCAATGACACTGGTGATCCATCGGTGGTATGTGAAAAAGAACACACATGCAAAATGACTCTTGTTGTTACTTAAAAGAACACACATGCAATGACACTGGTGGATCCATAGGTGGATTATTAAATGAACACACATGCATTGACACCGGTGGATCCATAGGTGGTATGAAAAGAAACCAAGATATCATCATCGAGCTTAGGCGTGGTTCCAAGTGCATCGACCTGCATTGGAGATATTGTGTGACAACACCGCCATAGCACTCAAGCTAAGGAACCAAGATATCATCCAAAGACCAAGCATATCAACCGCAAGTTTCATATAATCCGAGATTATATAGCAGATGGAGATCCTCAAGATCGAAGCAAAAAGTACATACAGATCTGAATGTCGTAGATCCATTGACCAAACCTCTTCCACGCGGTAAATAATATGATGAGCACCTCAGCCATGGGTGTAAGATTGTTGCCAAACAAACTAGATTATTGACTCTAGTGCAAGGGAGATCCTGCTGAATTATGCCCCAGAGGCAATAATAAAGACAAAAAAAAAAAGCGGTTTATTATAATTCTTGTTCATGATAGTTTATATTCCATGCTAGAATTGTATTAAGCGGAAAACATTAATACTTGTGTGGTTTGTAGAACACCGTGTCCCTAGTACGCCTATGGACTAGCTCATTGATCAATGATGGTTAAGGTTTCCTCAACCATAGACATGAGTGCTGTCAATTGATAATGAGATCATATCATTGGGAGAATGATATGATGGACAAACCCAAACTAAGCGAAGCAATTAGATCGCAAGTGTCATTGTGTGTTCATCTTTGCGTAAGCTTTTCCTATGTCAAATATTGTATTCCTTAGACCATGAGATAATGCAACTCCCGGTATCTAAGAAAGCTTTGAGGTCATCAAACGTCATCCCATGAGAGGGTGATCATAAAGGTGTCTCTCAGGTGATCGGAAAGTATCTCAAGGTTGTATGTATCGAGATGGAATTTGTCCCTCCCAAGTCGGAGAGATATACTTCAGGCCCACTAGGTAATCGGACATCAACACCGCTTTGCAAGCATGTGGTTAAGGAGTTAATCACAAAGTGCGATATCGGATTTGACGGAATCTAGTAAAGCATTTCTTAACGTGAAATCGAGGGATTGAACTAGGGTATGACTAGACAACGACGATCGTAATCTCGAGCAAGTAAAATATCGCGAGACGTAAGGGACAACATATATATATATGGGATTGATGAATCCTCTGCATCGTGGTTCATCCGGATATGATCATCGATGAATGTGTGTGGGAGCCAATATGGGAGTGCCTGCACTCTACTGCCAAGGATTATTGATAAGATCATGTCTGCGCCATATTCTCGAATCTCAGCAGGTCACACACTTAACGCGGTAGTCTTCGACGCTAGGATAGATTGATACTTGGTTTATGAATTTTTGTTCGAGTCTCGATGGTATCCGGACATCATCATGAGAGGTTCCGTGAGTGGTCCGGAGAATAAGATTCATATAAGGCAGCGCAGTTTTTGGAGTTCGGAATTG